>CAMOHE010057831.1:0-70225 GCA_946598075.1 Artocarpus hirsutus
TTATTGGAGCTTGGGTTATAGGTTCATAGGTCCCCAATGCCACCTCTATGATACTATATTAGATTTATGCATAGAATGAATTATACATATTTAGTTTAGAATTATTGAATTCTAAATTAATTATTTTACACTTGAATTATTAATGTGACACAGAAAATGGTTCTCTATGATACATACTATAATGTGATAAGTGTTGTCACATTTAACTGAGCATTAATTAATTAATTAATTGATTAATTTTAAAATCTATTCTTAAATAAATATGATTTATTTTTGAATTAGGATATATATATATATATATATGTGTGTGGTTTTGAACCAAATCTTTTTATATATATATATATATATATAAGATTTTATAATATATTAATATATATATTAATATAAAACAAACGTAAACGTTTGTTTTACGTTTTAGTTTTTATATATATTATATATATATATGTAATGAATGAATCAAGATTCGTTTTGATTCGTAAAAAAAAAAAAAGAAAGAAAGAAAAAAGAAAAAAGAAAAAAGAAAAAAGAAAGAGAGAAACAGGAAAAGCGTTTCCTGTATATTATATATATATATATATATATATGTATGTATGTGTGTGTAGTGTACGAATCACTTTGTGATGGGAAATAAAAAAAAAAAAAAAGAAGAAAGGGAAAGTAAAAAGTTACAATCAAGCAATATATAAACTTGGTGATTATTTCATATTGAAAAGTTAATTGAAAAATAATTAATTGTTCATATATAAATAAAGAGAGATAACAGTTATCTCAAGAGTTTTTTCATTCATGTAACTTTTGCAAAATACTCAGAGAGAAAAATTGAGAGTTATTATCTAAAAAAAAGGTCTGCTATCTCATGTGTTGAGTACATAGCAAATTCAGAAAAAGTGTGAGGAAAATTCATTATTGCAGTTTGACGTCTACTCGTCTTTCCATTAGTGTGGAGGCCTGGATTGGAAGATCGTGGTGTCAAAGAGGAAAGTTAGGATACCCTGATAGTCTTCAAAATGTTTGTAAAAGTCCTAAAGCTTTCTATTATTAATTAAAATTATATATCTATTCCCGATGAATAAAATTTTTAGAAAATTTTTGTTTATAAGCAATTTGCCTCTTCCGCTGCGTTTCCTATTTAATTCCAACAATTTTGACCTCTCGTACGGGTCAAATTGAGACATGGTGATTACAGCATTGGCATCTAGATAATGGATGGACTGGACCAAACTTGCAAGGGCAATTGTTTGATTTCAAATATCTAAGCTTTCAATAATTCCATAAAGTATATTTCTATTTAATTGTCAATTTAAGATCATTTGATAGGGTTTAGACAACAACATTCTCTAGAAGAAATGTCTGATAATGATATTTTGGAGCAGGTTTTTGGGAGCAAGTCTGCTTGTTTGAGATCGTGAAGTAGGTCTCCTAGTACCCACACGACCTCTGAGATGACTGACTCATCTAGTAATGTTGTTCGACGCCCTACTTATGATGAGCTGCTGACAGAGTTGAATGCTACTAAACCTTGTCTCCACGAAGTCGAAGGAGGTCTTGATGAGTGTCATCAGGTACTTCGCGTAAATAATTTCATGCCGCCATTGCCTCAGCCTACAAATGTATCTAATCAGGGTTTAGGACCTTTAACACTACACTCTAGGTTTCGTCCTTTTGGCATCCCTTCTCTTACAGATCTTTCAACAGAATTGGAGTAACGTGGTGGCACTAGTTATCTTTGTTTATATGTACCTATTTGCTTTATAAAAGTTTGACTAGACTTGGTATTTTGAGACTTGGTGTTTTGAGACTCTTGTGTTGTGATTTTGTATTAAGACTTGATGTTTTGAGACTAGCCTCGTTTGTTTTTACTCTCATAATTTTTAAAAATATTTTCACACACTTTTCGAGATAAAAATTTTAAAAACACTCTCAGTGCAATTCTTAAAAAATTCTTATTTTTCAAAAAAAAAAATATTTTCACTTATTTTGAAAACAATACCAAATAGTCTCATGTTTTGTGTTGTGACTTTGAATTGGACAACGTTGTGATTTTAGGTTTTAGAGTATTTTTAAATTTCAATACTTTATATTATTATTCTAGTTCCTTTTGCTAATGACAGGTATTCTTACGCTTTTTAGCCACACAATTTAACCTTTACTTACCTAATTAAAAGCTTTACCTACGCATTTATATACTTCACCTACACAAATATAAATAGAACGCTTAACAAAGACAAAATTTTTACCTACACATTTTAAAGCTGACCATGTCAGCAACACATGCTCGCCATGCAATCCAAATAGGATGACATGGCATGACACATGTTACATGTAGATGACATGTCATTGACACGTATCTGTCTACGTATGCATTGATGTATGCACACCACTCTTCTACAACTGCCACGTGGATTGCCACATCAACATCCTAGTCAGCAAACACTTGCCACATCAGCAATTTAAAAATGCTTTCTCAATGTCCATGTCAGCTGACTCGTCATTAGCCACATCAGAATTCTTATTGAATTTCCAACGTATTTTTTAGATCATTACTTACACATTTTTTGTATGTAAAGAGTTACTTTCACCTGCACATAAAAAAAAAAAAAAAACGTAGGTAACGACTTTTCTTCACTGAACTTTACCTACACATGTTGAAATGTATAGGTAAAACTTATTCCTTATACATATTGAAATCTTCTCTACACATAAATGTATGGGAAACCTCTTATTTTCTTGTAGTGCCTTTGCTAGCCCCAGCTCAGTTGGGCCTGGTTCAAATGATCAGCCTTAATATTTAGCAAAATCAACCCCTACAAAAAGTGCAACTTGCATGTTTATTTTTTGCCAAATGCAGAAACTTAATCCTGATTGAACAACCAAAATAATGGATTTCAATAACAATTGACAAATTTGAAAGAACAATATTATTTGTCTCTATAGGGCTACAACCCCAACATTTCACAAGAAAGGGACTCTGCTTGTAAGCCTGCCCCGGTCTCACACGTCAGATTCACGCATTACGAAGGGGTGGGGTTTTAGTCTAAGGGTTATACAATATTTTTCAATTGAGAAATAGTGTCACATGGGAGACAAAAACTGATTGATTAACATCATCGTTATCTTATTTATAATTATCACTGACTGGTCCAAGTTTCCTTATTCTGACAATGAGCTGTGATTTTGACATTGTTACTTTTAGCCAACCATGAACCATCAGTTGTTAATTGCCCATAAAAGTAAAATTGAATGATATGAGCTAACCATCAATTGTTGCTTATTAGTATGCTTTCCTAGTGAACGCGAGAGATATGATACGCATAAGATGAGGAGGAAAAAAGAAGAATAAATAAAAGAAGAAGGTCCAAAAGAAGTGTGCGTGGATTTTTAAGATCCTGGGAAGCTATTGGTGTGAGCTTAAAATACACGTCAAGGCTTGGAATTATATATCTTAGTAGGGACCATAAAAGCACTAATAATATTGTTTGCTTCTAAAGTAGTGAAAAGAGAGACGAAGGAAGGGAAAAAAAGCTTGTGACCTGTGATCTATGAGCCCGCAGCTGCGGCAGCTTTCAACGTATTAGTGAGACCAACTCCAAACAAGCTTGTTGGAATAAATTAACACTGGACGGGTCACCCATATGCAAACCAAACAGGCCCCATTTACTACAATCATGACAAGTACATGTTTCCTTGATGAGATTAAAATTGCATCTACGATATATATTCTATACACTGCTCATAAGTGAGCCCTCAAAAG
Organism: Artocarpus hirsutus; assembly: GCA_946598075.1. Classification (NCBI taxonomy): domain Eukaryota; kingdom Viridiplantae; phylum Streptophyta; class Magnoliopsida; order Rosales; family Moraceae; genus Artocarpus; species Artocarpus hirsutus. The sequence goes on from CAMOHE010057831.1 coordinate 3,752, forward strand.
TGTCCAGTGGAAGTTGGGAAATCTTATTATTATATAATGATTTATTAGTACCAAATCAATGTAATAAATAATAATTTACTTGTAATTGAAAATATTTTTAATCAGATTTATACTCTCCTCAAGTTCATGGCAAGAAAAGTATCATAAACATCTTCACCTTTAGAGGGTAGTTTTTGGAGTTGGTATTTCCACACAATATTTTCTATTTGAATTATTAACATAGTTTAAACAAGAATAGACTTGTTTAAACAAGAATATTTTCTATTTTCTATTTTCTCTTTCCACACAAGTTCATTGTTTTAGTACTATCATTTAGCCCCCATAAAATTTGTTTAAACAGTGGGTATTATTATACTTAAGACAACAAGAATAGACCAGATAAGAGGGACGAAGCAATAATGCTAAAAGTGACTACTATGGTGCTTTTCATATATAATTTGGCTACTTAGAGCATTTCTCCTTGAATCAATCATAGGGCTTTGAAAGTAACATTTTATCACTCACAGTTCACATCCAAGAAGTCTCTCTCTCTCTCGCTCTTCCTCCCTCACCCCATGTGACTAGCGGCTCCACCAAACGTTCACTGTAGAGAGGTCCATATGGTGGACAGTCATATGCTGTTGTACCTATTATATATGCTTAGTTGATTGCTGAAATTAACTTGCCAACTATGAAGAAAATTGGTCTTGTCTGTCTGTGCTAGATCTCTCTGGCTTTGCCTTCAATGGCCTTTAAAAGGAAACCATTAAGATGGGTTTAACCCAAATAAGTGCCAAATTGTTACTATGCTACAAAAGATTAAAAAATGGTTTTTTTTAAAGGTTTGGTGCTCATAATTAGTTGTATTTCCTTCAAGGATAATAAAGAGAAGGGAAGTAGACAACACAACTAACTAATGCCAAATTTAGATTCAATATAGGAAAAAGAAACTTATAAATTAATACTCACAGAATATAATGTTCGGTTGTGATGTAGCACGGTTTTTCTCTTCTAGCTTCATGTTTGATTGGCTGTAGGATTCGTATAAACATTTTTCTTTTCTTTTTTTTTTTTTACATTTTTCCTTCTGAATTTTTGTAAAATCTCCCGACTAATTAGCTGATTTTTGGAATTTCATTTTTATGGGCAACCAAAAAATTTGACTAAACCTATGTAGCTGACCAATTATATCCCTTTTTTTTTTTTAACATGTGCCTGTATGAGAATGACCATTATTCTGTGTGAATATAACGTGCTAGCATACGTAACGTTGAAGAGAAAGTGCGAATATACGACACGTCGTTTAGATGACCAGGTCAAGAATCCGAAACATCTATCAAATTCGGGATCATAATGTGATAGTTGGGCCGCACATGACAGACTGATGGCAACCCACTTGCAAGGCTGCAGGGCAGAGCGGATCTAAGGCGGCACGCCTTTTGTTTGTGCAAGCAAAATATGATTTTTCTCGTAGTGGGCCAGGTCTCCCATGTGATCTTACGTGTCAACCATTCAGTCGTCCACGTGTCCTTCGAGGACAAAATAGCTGCCAAATGGATGGGTTTGGTTAGGGATAACTGTTTAGAGGACCAATTATTTGTTAGAGAGATACTAGACAACCTCCTTTGTTTCCCTTAAGACACCATTGTTATTTATTTATTCCTTATAATCCTGACATAAGAAAGGGTCCTACACAGGCACATACTACCCATTTTTCTACGAAGTTTTTTGCCCCTTCAATTTCTCCACAATAGCCAACGATATGTTCCTTTTTTCACTTTGATCCATTTCTCGGTCCATTGTGATATTAGGGGCAAATTTGACATTTCATAGTTGTGAATGATATTGATCATCTCCAAGAAACAACTTGTGAAACGAATGTTTTGTAAGTGGGAAACTCATCATTGCAGCGTTAAGCAAACAGTGTCGCTTCTCAAATACAATGAATCTGATTTTGTTTAGTTTAAGGGACAAAAAAATTATTAAGATGATTTACTTTTTAAGCAGGAAGTATACAATTAAGTACAATCTATTGTCTACGCAAGTTGTGGTTTGCTAATTTCGGCTTACCATTAATGGTAAAGAAGTCATAATTCATTAATCATCATTAACGAAATTAAAAAGTATTGATCTGATTCTCTTTCTTTACTCTTTTTCTTATATTCCAAAAAAAAGAAAAAAGAGGAATTGGTTGTATTTGTTGGTACCCACAACAATTCTCTTCTCATATTCCATCAATCATTATTCTTTATCTTTTATTTTCAAAAAAAAAAAAGATTAGTTTGAAGGTTTCAATATTTTTCCTTTATTTATGATTTCTATATCATTAAAATGTTTTATTGAAAATTCTTATGTTACCCTTAAAAAAAATGTATGATAGTATGGGAAATTCTTGAGATCATTGTCATCAGTTTTAGCCTTTTTTTTTTTTTACTTTTTTTTTACTAGAAGTCTTCAAGTTAATGATAAGGTAAATAAAATAAGACAAAAGAATTTTTTTTTGGTTGTTGAATAACAACACTAAAAAGAGCTCGCAACACGTAGAAATTAGAATAAGTTATCCACCAATTCCAAAGTTAGCATCATTATATAATGGCCCACACAAAGACCAAAATCAAAGGCAATAACAATATGGATAGATTAAGTCTGATTAGCGCAAAAACACATGATTAGGATTATACACACCAATATCTAGTTGGTTTAATTGTGAAAACTGTTTCATTAAAACAAACGATACAGGTTCAAGTGCTTGTTACCTTTAAAAAAAAAACAGATTTGGATTGTCCATGCAACGGTCAAGCTCGATAAAATGCAGCAAATTTCTCGCAGGGATGTCGTCTCGCGAATTCAACGGTTGGATAAGATATTATTATTTCTTTCCACAAACTTTAAAACTACGTAATTTTATCCAAAAAAATATATCTGACAGGCTTTCATGAAAATATTTGCCACCCTTTGTCTCTCCCAACGGACAGGGCGTGGAGTTCAACGGGGTTGATAAATGGCGGACTCCAATGTGGGAAATTAACTGGATTTAAGGAGTTTGTTGAGGTCCGCCTTTTTTTTTGTTTTGCTTTCCTGACTACAATTTCCAACGCTTCTCTCACCTATCTACATAGACGGTTTGTCCGCCAGTAACTGAGAGAGAGTGAAACTACTGGTGAGTGTGGGAAAAAAAAAATTAGACAAATGGGAAAATCTACTTCTTGTTTCAAAATAATCACATGCGGTAGCGATTCGGCGAACAAGGATGATCTTGAAGTCACTGAGGTATTTTTGATTCCTTGAGTTTGTTTTTTTGTTTTTTTTTTACTGAGGAATGTGAAAAATTGGATGAGGATTTGGTGTTGTGTTGTGTTGTGTTTTGATTGGATTTGCATTTTTGTTGAATTTATTGGTTTTTAATTATCGAAAATGCGAAATCATTGATGGGATTACTTGGAATCGCCAATGCTCTGGTGTGGAAACGATGAAAAGGGAAGTTTTTGAGAAATTTAGTAGTGTTTTTTGGTCAAAAGATCTGTCTTTACGGGGTAGAGTTTGAATGTGACCAGTGATCAAGTGGAGTTGTTCTTATTAGGAAAAATTGTCTTTTTTGATCTTCACTGAACGAAATCTATTTGATCCATCAGAGGAAGTAATTGGAAGAGCAGTTATTTTCTTTCTTTCTTTTTTTGGGATTCGGTACGTCTTTTCAGTTACGAAGTAAGAATTTTAAGAATCTGGTTGTTCGTATAGGTAATACACACACACACACACACACAAAAGAAACATTTTCTTTTTGGCCATGATATCAACAGAAATTTGAGGTCTAAATGGGAATGCATGATTACGGATCGATTATATTAAATCTTAGTGAATTTTGGTGTAAATCTCAGATGTCCGAATTATTTTTCTTTATTTTTAGAAGCTTTCGAAAAGTTTAAAAGTGAGAAGAGAAGCCTCGAATCGTAATGCCAGTTGTACGGAAAGTCACTAAACATCGCCATATTCCCTTAATCATAAAGCCAGTCCCAAGTTTCTAACGCTATGATATATGTATATATTTTGGTGACGATTGATTTTTATTGCGTAATGCTGGGACGCAAATCATCGAAATATTATGTCAACAAAGAAGAAAAAAGATTTTTTCCTTTAAATGGATGCATATAATAAGTTATTATTATTTTCTGATTATGCAAACTCAGTTATTTATGCGCTTATTTTATTGATCCATGACACTGGTACAAAAAATTAGTCTTAATCCCTTAAAAAAAAATTATTTCCTTAATAATGTAGGTTTATTGGGTAATTTTGTAATTAGAGATCAGCAGTTACGTGTTTTTCTCTCGTGTATGTTTGGTGTATGCTGATTAACGTTGAATTAATTATGTTATAGAGTAAGGGCTCAAGCGATAAACGTGGGTGGAGTTTTCGCAAGAGGTCTGCACGTCATCGAGTGCTAAGCAACACTGTGATCACAGAAACGCCCACCCGCACTTTTGGAAATAAAGAGGGCTCGGAACCTACCAATGTTAACTTTGGAGCACCAGGTGACACCACTGCTCAAGAGAAAATCTCCGTGGTGCATTGCCCTGATGAGGAACCCCAGTTGATAACGACAGTGAAAACAGAAGTACCAGACACTGTAGTTAGTGCTGAAAATGAAAATGAGACTGGAAATGAAAAGGCTACTGAAAATGAAAAGGATACTGGCAAGGAAAAGGATACAGGAAATGAAAATGAAAATGAAAACGAGTCTGATGCCAAAATTGAGGAGTCAGATGTCATTGCCATCCAGAGTGCTGTTAGAGGCTTTTTGGTACCTTCTCTATTCTCTTTATTTAAGCATAAAACTGAAAGCACGTTAGCCATTTGAACTGATTATTGGTCAAATTATTTACCAGGCTCAGAGAGCATTGCTAAAGCTCAAGAACGTAGTTAAGTTGCAAGCTGCAGTTCGAGGTCATATTGTACGTAGGCATGCTGTAGGAACTTTATGGTGTGTTCAGGCCATAGTGAAGATGCAAGCTCTTGTTCGTGCTCGACATGCTCGACTGTCTCTGGAAGGATCATGTCAAAAGTCAGACGGGAAGGTAATGTTACCAGTTACGCCACTAAAATTTCCATCTTTCTCAAATGCATGTCATATGGACATACGAATAGCAAGGAAAAAAAAGGAAAAAAAAATGAAAACCATTACATGAAAGCATTTGTAGAAGCTTCTTCATGGGTCTCATTAACTAGTATGCCTAAATCCTTGAAGTTGGCAAAGGTTAGGTATCGCCCTTGGAATGTTCAACCCTTTGCCTGGGAGTTCAAAATTTTTGTGCGTTAAATATTTTTACCTGTTGTCATGCTGCTTTAGTGATCGCTATAATCGAAATTCTACGTCATATTTGGACAAACTCTCCACTTTCTTTCTTGTTGTTCACTTGTGACAAATTCCATTGCACAAGATATTATATGGTATTATACAATTATTTCCTATTCATTTTACCCACACATTTTTCATGTTTCAGAAGCAAGAAAATGCAGCTAACAAATCAAGTGGGGTTAAAACTAGTACTGAGAAGCTACTTAGCAATAGGTTTGCTCGCCAGGTACTGTTGATACGTTGATATTTCTGTCTTTGTTTTGCAAGTATATATAAGGCCTTTTATACCACATACCTATATATTGGTTCCTTGGTTGATTATTTGATTACAGCTTTTAGAATCAACTCCAAAGACCAAACCTATCAACGTTAAGTGTGATCCTTCTAAACATGATTCTGCTTGGAAATGGTTGGAGAGATGGATGTCGGTCTCATCAGTGAATGCTGCGGAGTCAAAGAAAGGAGAATCAGTCACAGAGCAACGTGAAGGGGAAAAGGAAGAAAATTCCGAGTCTCCATCGCAAACCAAAGTAGAATCTGAAATAATTTGTGAGTTAGTGGACTCCAAGTCCAGTAGCGTTCATGAATCAGCTGCACCATCTGAAAGTGAAGATAATCTTATTATTTATGAGGCAGACAAATTCGAATTTCAGACCTGTCATCCTACCACTTCTTCAATCATTGATACTTTGGAGCAACCTAAGATTGAGAGCACAAGCACACCTGACGTGAAAGAGTCCACAGCGGAGAATAATTCTTTTCAAAATCAAGATACGCAGCCAGATGTGGATTGCCAAGTGGAGCACAAACCTCGTTTGGAGGAACCTGAACAACCAAAGCGTTCAATGAAAAGACTTGCCCCGGAAGATCTGGAGACAGAATCGGAGGCAAAGAAGTTTGTTTGTGGATCAAAGAAGGTGAGTAATCCTTCATTTATTGCTGCCCAGTCAAAATTTGAAGAGCTGAGTTCAGCTGTCAGTTCAGGTCGGACGATGAGTTCATCCTATCAAGAATCTGGAGATGAATTGCACAAGGATACGATCTCATTTGAGTCGCAATACATAATCAGGACAAAGGAGATAGGTACGGCAGAAAGTCCAGTTTATGGATCAAGAGTTCAGCTTGGTGGCTCTGAGTGTGGTACTGAGCTCTCTGTTACTTCTACTCTTGATTCACCGGATAGATCTGATATTGGAACCATGGAACATGAGCATGAAGCCACAGCCGGCAAGAAAAATTTGGATTTCGAGGGAAAGGATGTTCCAACAGTCACAGTCTCTAGCTTGTCTCCCTCATTCACCAATCAGCAAGAGAAACTTGATGTTGCAAATGGCGAGTCTGTTGGCTCTGTAGTCTCTATGGATTCACCACAGATTGAGCTGAAGCCAGAGAAGAAAACATACGAGCTTCCGAGGGAACAGCAGCAGCCTGAGACAGGTGTTCAAGCTCATGTGTCATCTCACGAAGCTTCTCCAAGAAGCCATCCTACTGTTGCTGAATCCCAAGGGACGCCTGCTAGTCAGGTTTCAGTCAAAGACCGAAAAAATAAATCTGACAAGAGCGGGTCCAACAAGAAACGCAGGTCCCTATCTGCTGCTAAGAAATCACCCTCGAATACATATCACGATTCTGGCTCAAGAAGTAGCGTGGAAAAATTGCCCAAGGAACAGAGAAGTGGAAAGAGACGCAATTCCTTTGGTTCGACGAGACCTGAGAACACGGAGGAAGAACCGCGAGATAGCAGCAGCAACAGTTCTCTCCCCCGCTTTATGATGGCAACGGAATCAGCTCGAGCCAAGGTCAATGCAAACAATTCTCCAAGATCTAGCCCTGATGTCCAAGACAGAGAGATTTACATTAAAAAGAGACATTCTTTGCCCGGTGCAGCAAATGGAAGGCAGGGGTCTCCACGTATCCAAAGGTCGATGTCTCAAGTGCAGCAGGGTGCGAAGACTAACGGTAAGCATGCTTAGCATCACATTTTCTGAACTTTTTGCATGTTTAGCTGTTTTTTCCTGCTCTTATCTGTTTGCTTAATTATTGATTTACTCTCACTGGTCCAGATAAGTAGTGATTGCTTAGGGAATTTATATGTTTTTCACGAGCTTTACGCTATAAGACGATTATTGATTGCTTGAATTTCGCTTCATTCAGAGAGAAAATGGCAAAGGTGAAAGGCCGATCCGATCATATGCTAAAAAGGGAAATAGTGGCGGGTCTCCAGTCCTTAACAGAAAACCTGGAGTCAAATAGTCGATCTTTTACTTGACTGGCACAGCTAGCTACTTTAGTTTGGTGCCTTGGTTGATCAACGCAAGGTCCAGGGTGTTTCTCTTTCTATATATATGTGACTTTGAGTGAGGTTTTATGTACATTTTTATTGTTACCACTACATTTTTTTATTTTTTTTTCTGTTACCTTATCCAAAAATGATATATGGGTTTGACATTATTATGTTTGGTATAAACGCATTCGCTTGTTAATCCATAGTTGAGGCAACTATATAAGGTGAAGAGCGTCTTGAAGGCTTCCTTGCTGTGTCGTTGTAATGAATTTGATGTTCTATATTTCTCATCGATTTATTTTCATGGCGATGTCAGATTTTATTTATTCTATTTTTTTTTGCTTTTTACCCCATTTGCCTACAAATTTTACTATTGGGGTTTAGTGTGCCTCAATGTGCTCTCTTTTAAATGATCATGCAATTTTATTGAGAAGGTGCTTAAAACAAAAACTAAATCCCATCTCTATGATGAAACAAAGAAAAAAAGAAAAAAACTATGGCTGGTTTTAATATCTATTTTTATAGGTCGATGTTATAAACCTTGTATCACGTTCAACTTTGGGGCACTATTTTCTTCTTTATTTGTCATTGCACACCATACGAATCTTGTGGCTATCCAACCTAGGTTTTTAGAGGTCCGCATGTCAACCTCACATGATCTCTGTCCTCTCTGTTTCTCTCTCTCTCTCTCTCTCTCTCTCTCTTTCAAGGCCAGCTGTATGAACTGGCCTAAGATGCACAATCATGCAGACCAGGATACGTGGATTATTCGTGTACTTTCACATGATTCGTGGTTGTCATTCAACGCAAAAGATATCCCATTCTATGTACCGATCTCCTTGCATTTTCGTTGACAATCTTACCAACCAAGCAGACAGAGTCGCTCTTAGCGATGCCAAATTTCCTTTTCAGCCAATGGATTTTGTAGTTGTTCTTGTAGATCCCATGATTATCTCCATAAAATCTACAACAAATAATTTGTGAGGATGGCGCAGGTGACATTTATCAATGTAATTTTTGACAAAATTAATTCTAATTAAAACTTTTAATAGCTATTGTATGAAGTTTTCACATACAACAGTAATAAAAAAGTGTGCTACAATATAGAGCTCTCACAAAGTAAAGTCTTATGTTCAAAAGTTTCTATTTTAACTATACTTTCCAAACACCCTTTTAAGTTTTTTTTTTTTAAGCTTTCATTAACCAAACTTTTGCTATTTTATTTCAAACAACACATTCAATTGAAACAACAAGACGGGGGAAAAGACTACCGTTGAGGCTCAATTGGGCAAGCAAAATGATGTTGATACTAATCTATGTGATTACATTAGGGTATTTAGCACTATTGTCCAATGAACTTGATACATACTAGCAATTCGCCTCCTAAACTTTTGATTTTCATAAATTGCTCCCTAAACTTGAAAATCTATAGCAAATCATTCTCCATTGATAGAAATATTTAGTTTTTGACTAAAATTGGCATGTGATTTTCACATGAGCCGTTAATTAAGAATATAAAAAGAGTTTATCTAAATGTTGACCTAAATTTATATTCAAAATAAAATTAATTCAAAATTTTCTATCTTGATAAAAACTCAGGTAAAGAAATTAATCATAATACATTTAGGTTAAAACATATACAAAAATAAACATTCATGCCAATAATACATTATTTATATGCTGATTACATGTCAATTTTACTCAAAAATTTAAAATTACTATCATTGGGAATGATTTACTGTAGATTTGCAAGTTTATGGGTAACTTGCTAAAATTAAAAGTCTACAGGATAAATTGTAAATGTGCGATAAGTTTATGGGACAACAGTGCTAAATGGCATTTATATTATCAAGTGTCAATTCATGTTTTGCTTGCTCTTTCTCTCTTTAGAAAAGTTTGTTTTCTATATTTTTGTTCTTTTTTAGGGTAATTTTCTCTATGTTATTTTATCAAACATCACTTTTCGTTTCTCTTTCGGTTGCCTTTTTTCTTTTCCCTTCTTCCCTTTAAGGAAAATTGTATTAAATAATACATTTTTAATTCTTAATATAAGCAAATAATACACTTTTAAAAATATTAAGGTATATAGCATTTTTAGAATCATGTGCTTTTTTTTAAACACTAAAATTTTCAATCTTACCTTCTCTTTTTTTTTTCTTTTTCCTCTCTTTTTTTTTGTTTTGATTTTTTGTTATCTCAATATTATTTCGTGTTTTTCTCTATGTCGTTATATGTTAAAATAATTTTTATTTTAATCTAATTAAGCTATTTATTTAACATTTTTATATTTTAATCTATTTATTTTTAACCCTGATACATGACCTCTCTTTAAATCAACATCACATGGTCGAAAGAAACCGTTGCTTTGCAAAGATGGGCCGAGCCCAAACACACTGATTCTCCAACAAATCTCCAAGTCCAATCCGAGCTCTCTTTTTTTTTTCAATTAATCCATTTACTGTGGGGTGTCTGGTTAGATTTCCGAATCTACATGCTTTTAAAACTCAGTTTCAAAAAAAGAAAAAAGATCAGATATAAAAATCTAACGGTTGAGAGTCGGTAGTAATAATTATTACTTTTTTTATATCCCTAGGATGGTCACAATTTTTGAATATATTTGTTTTCTTTTTCTATATTTCGAATAAGAACAGGACTAAGAACTAGTAAAAGTTTGACAGGATAGACACGTCGGAGAAAGTGGCAGCCAGACAAGACCTCATGGCTTATTTAACGGGACACAACGGGACACCGAATCTTCACCTACAAATATTCAAATCACTTTACAATTATCTGGACGTCAAACCAACTCCCACTCGCCATTTAACACGCGCCACTTAAATAAGCCAACAATCTCACGCGTCACGTCTGACAAGTCACAACCCCGGACTCCCCTGTAAAACGCTTAACTCTCACGCGCTCTCTCACTCAAAAACAAAACACAATGCCGAAGCCGAGACTCCTGTACTGTAAGAGAAGTATTGGTGCTTAAAATTTGTAATTCGCAATAATATTAATTTTTTTGAAAAAATAATAATTTGTAATTAATCATAATAATAAAATATTTGACTTATGGTTAAAATTAAAAAAGGGAAAATGTATTTTATGGGATATAATATATACAAAACCGCGAAAGCCTTGAACCAGAGGATATGTAGGGTTTCCTTGTATGGCTCTGTGGCGCCCTCTGGCCTGTAAACAACTCCGATCGGCATCTTATGAGTCTTCTTGATTCGGTTACCGATCCTGTAAGGTTTCTGAATTTGGAGGAAGCTTTGTTGAGGGGATTTGAGGACGAAGTAAAAATTAGGGTTTCGAATCTTACTTAGTGTTTACATTGTTGATCGGACCTGTAAATCTAAATCCAGAAATTGAAGAAAAGAAGTGGTTTTGTTGTTATTGTTGTTCCTTTTTTTTTTTTTTTTTTGGTTAATTGGTTCTGTAAATATGAGGGAATCGCACAAATCGAAAAGGGTCTCTTGGGCTTCGGATGTTAACCTTTGTCAGGTAATAATTAATTACTCATTAATTAAAGATAATTTAGATTGCCAATGCCCGAATCTGAAGACAAATGATGTTCTTCGTACCCAAGAGTAGTGTAAATACTCCAAAAAGAAGAAGGAAAAAAAAAAAAAAAAAGATAATCAATCAGCTCAGCTCTGTGAACTTCGATTTCTTTTGTAATGATGATTGGCTCTTATTGTCTGAACATTTTGTTTGTGTCTTTTTATTGTCTAAACATTTTTTTGTGTCTTCATCTTAACCCTTGGTTGATTCAAAGATCTCATTGAGTTAAGCTGCTTCGTTGTTTTATTTTTTGAGCTATGTTTTTTGGTTGAGAATTTAGTTTAGTGCTCTCACTGTGTTGTAGGGTGTTTGTCTTTGGATATGGATTTTCGAACAAGTTTAAATTATTAAGTTTTATGGTTATGGATTCTGTCTATTGTGTTGCATCGTGTGATATTGAGTATGTCTAACTGCGTAAAGTCCTTTTTTTTTTTTTTGTTGGTTCTGGAAGTATAGCATAGAAATCAATTAGTTCAATTCGGAATTTTGTTTTGCATTTGTTTAGTATTGCTTTAGAGACAAAAGAAACAAAAAAAAGCAAAGTGTTATGTCAAGTTCTTTTACTCGGATGATAGCTTCAAGTTGGGAAGGTAGCTGATATGAATTTTTGGTAACTTGTAATTTAGATGCATAGTGTGTAAATGGTAAAGTTAAGACCCTTGTGTGGTGATTTGATAGGCGATGGATATAGATTTGGAACTTCAGGAAGTGGACCTATGCTGGTAATGTCATAAAACATTTTCCTGATTTGATACTATGTCAATAGTCTAGGTAGTTGATGTAATGTAAAATGTTGTTTTTCTCACCTTGAAGCTTTGCTGCCACTGGAATAGAGGAAACCTAAAAAAAAAAAAAAGAAAGAAAGAAAGAAAAATATCGGACTGCATATCCGAAGATACAAGATGCCCAATCATTAACAAAATTTTTAGAAGTGAAGACATTTTTGAAATGAGGTCATCTCATGACAACAATCACTGATATGAGGAGTATTCATCAAAGTATCAGTAGAAAAATTGCTTATTTGATAAGTTGCAATTTTGATCTGGGGCAGATAATGGGGGAAGAAGTGAACATTTCTTTTCTAATCTGCTTGAGGATTTCTTTTTCTTTGGTTGGAAAAGATGTTGCATATACTTTCACTTTCATGAGATAAATAAAGGTAGTGCTTAAGGTTCTCTTCTAGAGGTGCCATGTGTTTGATAGATGTTTTAAAGCTTTGTAAACTTACATCCATTATTTCTTATTGCGTGCGAGCTAAAATTGTTATGGCCGTATTTATGGCATTAGAAAGATTTGTTTACATGAGAGCTTAGCAAATAGATTTGCAATGCGCACTAGTCACACCCACATTTTACTCCCAGCTACGTCTTTGTTTTTTGTGAATGTGTATTAATTTCCTCTTCAGTCCTGAAAGTTTATACTATTGTAGGCAAGATTTTTGGATCAACAAACTTGATCATTTAGGGAGAATCATATTTTAAACTCGTATTGGTGCAAATTAGTTTATATGAAAATCAGTTACTGTAAGTTGATTCCTTGAAATAATTTTCCTGGCAGATACTGAGTTAGAATGTGATAATAGGATCACCTATTATTAGCATGTTTGTCTTCCGCATAATTTTATTTGAATCTTTTCTTTGTTCTTTGGTTTTTGCTTATATTTGTTGTATGTTTTTTGCTCTATCCATTTTATAAAAGCAATTTCAATTTGGATACTATAATACTATATAAATGAGGTTGTCATAAAAGTCAAAGTTTTGTACATGCATGCATCAATATTCATGTTTTCCAAAGCTTCGGTCCTTGAGTTTGCAAAGTCCTGTAAGGATCGAGGATTATCATCCAACAAATGTAGCCATTAACTGTGAGGACTTACATTTCACCTTATACAGGTTAGACTGTTTCTATCAGAAGAATCTCCTTCACAAGTTGGATTAGATTCTCAAGATCATCTTCAAGCGAAGACATCATGGCTGTCACATTCAACAGGAACAGGCTCTGATGATGTTCTACCTCCTGGGTTTGAAGGATCGCATCCTGCAAATATGTTACAATCCAAATTGTCCCAAATTTCTACCGTCAAATGGAGATGTCCTCCAAGGGTAAACTTACTTTGGGATTTACTTTTCTATGTCACCTATGCAGCATGCAGTATGAATTTTAACACAAACTGCTCTTCCTTTTGGTCATCTTCCCTCTTTACAGTTCGTGCTTGACTTGACCTGGCAAGTTGTTGATGGGGATGAAAGCGAAGAGGCTGGAATTCAGAATCAGAGGGAGATGAGAGTACTTGAAGCAGTTTATCCACGTCCATCTGCAATTCCACCAAAGTTTGATTCTTGGCTTTCTACATATCTTGATCTTGGGTTTTGATGTTTCCTTGAACTGAACAACTTTTTCTTTTTCTACCCAGTCCGTCAGTTACACTGAATGCGGAAGATTCTCCCTACGACGATGGGCAAACTCCGTCAATACCCATTACTCCCATTGAAGACGAAGATGTAGTGCCTGATGTACTCTCTGAACCTGTGGCGCAATATGATCATCAAATAAGCTCACAGTCCCTTCAACAACCCTTTGGACTACCATCTTCATCACAACATGGTGCAACGATCATGGCAAATACTCCTGTCCCTGAGAAGCAAGCAGCCGGAACGGCACATGGTGCTGCAGAACCTGGTTTTCTTGCCGCTGCTTTGACCGGACTTGCAAACAGTAATAAGAGGGGAAACTTAATTGACCATGAATTGCTTATTAAAATTCTTAGCAACCCAAAGATGGTTGAGAAATTGGTGACAGATTATGGAACCACAACCAACAACACACAGAACACGTCCATATCATGGTCACCTCCTGTGGCCATTTCAGATCCACCACCTGGTCACGTTAATAGGACACCCTCCAGTATACCCATGCCAGCTGCTGTATCAAGCGGACCTCTGTATCTGCAGCCAAATGGGGCTACAATGGGACACCATCCTAATTCACGGCTTCCTGCTCCTCCCCCATCTATGTCTGTTTCCTGCCCATCGCATTCTCATGTAGCTGCTCCCCAAAAAGACATGAGTTACTACAAGAGCTTGATTCAGCAACATGGGGGAGAGAAGCAAGAGGCCCTTCCACAATATGGTAACCGTTATAGCCACCAACCGGTAACAAATCAGGAACCAGTAAACGGCCACAAGCTGAGAGAGTCAAAGCCTAAGATAATGAAACCTTGCATATACTTTAATAGCTCAAGGGGTTGCAGACATGGAGCCAATTGTGCATATCAGCATGATGCATCATTCCAGCAGCGTGGGAGTTCCATGCCTGAGGTGCAGAGTGCAAAGAGACCGAAATTCGATGGAGAGATTAGCAGTTGAAAAAAATTTGTAGTTTTCCCGTTTGTACATTTTTTGAGAGGGGTCTTCATTCAGCTTGGATTTTTATCTTTCTGCCATGCTTTTTTTTTAACAGAAAATCATAAATTACTTAATTTATTTAATCCTCCTTGCTTGGAACATAAGATATATATTTTTTTCAAGAATCATGTTGTCACCGTGTCAGAATGAATTTTGGCAATGGAAATGTTCCCATGTTCAAAATGTTTCTTCCTGTTGCATATTTTTGGAGTTCTCGTGTGCTAAAACAATCAAACGAGCAGGGTGAGTACTCTATTGATTATTATGCGCGGGATCCCTTGTCAACTTTTTTTTTTTTTTTAATTTTCCGTCCGAAGTAAATATATATATATATGTATATTTTTAGTTTAAACTATTAGTTATAATTGTAAACAGTATAAATTTTTACATGTTACAGTTTTTAAACTGCGCAACTGATGGTTTCTTGACTGTTTTTTCAACCTGGTTTCATTTTCAGTATATCAAGATCATGTAGTTCCTTTCGTTTCGTCGTTTTCCAAGCACATAGCTTTTTAGATTGTCGTCACGAGGTTTCCTTTTCTCATCTTTTTTGTTTTTTTTGTTATTTGGCTTTTTTGAGGCTGGTGTTGTTTCTTCAGTTGGTCCTTTTTTTCCTCACTCTCATTCTTCTAAAATTACTTTCTCTAGTTCACTTCCTTCTTTGGGTTCTGGTCATTTATTTGATTTTAGGGTGTTTTTATCAAACCAAAAAGGAGAATAAAAAAAGAAAAAATATTTATTTTTTTAGCATCTTCTTATCTATTTGATGTGGTAATAGAAAACAATTTCATTTCTTTTATGTTTACTTATAAATTGTAATCTTATAAATATAATTACTAAAACAATATTTTTACATAACAAAATAACTATTAAATAATAACATTTAAATTTGAACATCTATATAAATTTGAAAAATTTTCATATTAATATCTTGTGTTATAGCAAAATATGAGTTTGATACCCTATGTTTTGGAATATTTTATATCGATACTTGGACTTTTTAGAAAATTCTTTTTACTATCCAGACGTGTTTTTTTAAAACAGGAAAAAGACGCAAATGCCTTTATTGTATAAAACAATTAGTTGACTAAAAATTTTTAATAAACAAATATTTTTAAAACCCTTATAACACTACAACCAAACACAAGAAATGAATATATCAGACTATCTAGTGGAAAATAGAACCCTAGAAAAAAAAAAAAACAAACTTACTAGTCGAACTACAGGGAAGGGCAGATACTAGTAGTATCGGCCGAGTGTCATGAGACTCGTTACAGACCTGATGGACATTGTTGTCGACGACGTAGTGTAAGTTGTTTTCAGGCATTTAAAACAACTTAAATTCATAATTGTGGAAACATATAATGATCGGTTTGTACCTCCTGTCATTGACATGATTTCGGGTGAATTCGGTCCGACACCGATGAAACCTTCGGCACCGTGCTTTTGGATTTTTTTTTAATTTTCTGAGCACTTACAATTCTTCTTAGATGGTGCAGTATATTGTTAATAGAATTGTGTGCCCAAGGACCTAAATGGATGATTTAAATAAACAACTATGGCCATCACACAATTAATGGCAGTTTTTGCCAAAAAAAGGCCACGCGTCCTATGCAGTTGTTGGCAGTTATCAACGTTCAATTTGAACGTTCCACGTGGGCCACTTCATGATCTAACATTCTTCTACTTGGCTCATATATTCGATCAACTGTTACAATAAGAAACAAGATACATAATCATGGCGATAGGTCCTCTAAATAACTAGTATTATCTTCTATGTATTACAATATATCCTATCTCTTAAGATTTCCCCATGTAACTTAATGAACAAACCCTATGTTTATTACAGGTCTAAATTTTAGTGATATTTTTCAAAAATAAATTTGTGCACTTAACTGAATATGAAATGAGAAAATATCATAAATATAGAGATTCACTACAAGGGTACAGTGAAATTACATAAGGGAACCAAGTCCCATTATGTCTTCATGATCCCTAAATTTTACCAGTGGCATGCCTTTAATCAAGGGATCAGTAATCATCAATTCAGTGTTAATGTGCTTAATGACCACTGCTTTATCCTTAATACTTTCCTTTATGGCTAGATACTTAATGTCAATGTGTTTGCTTCGACTACCGCTCTTGTTGTTTTTAAGCATAAAAATAGCAACTGAATTGTCACAAAATATTCTCAATGGCCTAGAGACAGAATCCACAATCATAAGCCCAGAAATAAAACTCTTAATTTATACACCATGCAAGGTAGCCTCAAAACAAGATACGAACTCGGCTTCTATAGTGGAAGTAGCAATCAAGGTCCGCTTGGCACTCCTCCATGAAACAGCTCCACCAACTAGCATGAAAATGTATCCAGAAGTTGATTTCCGTGAATCAATGCAGCCAGCAAAGTCAGAGTCAGAGTAGCCAATGACCTCTAAGTTGTTAGTTTGTCTATACATAAGTATATAGTCTTTGATTCCTTGTAGGTACCTCATCACCTTCTTTGCAGCCTTCTAATAGTCCAATCCTGGATTACTCTAATATCTGTCTAACATTCTAACAGCGAATGTAATGTCAGGTCTTGTGCAAACCTGAGCATATATAAGGCTTCCTACAATTGAAGCATATGGAATGTTGCGCACCTGTTCTCTTTCAAGGTCATTTTTTGGGCACTGATTCAAATTGAATCTATCACCCTTCACAATAGGAGCTATACTTAGTGAGCAATCGTTCATCTGAAATCTCTCTAGAACTTTGTTGGTATAAGTCTCTTGAAACAGACCCAAAATGCCTTTATATCTGTCTCTATGTATCTTAATGCCTATAACAAAAAATGCATCACCCATATCCTTCATGTCAAAGTTTTTAGAGAGAAATTGTTTCACCTCATGTAACATACCCTTGTCATTAGTTGCAAAATAGAATGTCATCTACATAAAGGACAAGGGAACAAATTTTACTCCCACCGACCTTCTGGTATATGCATTGATCCATGATATTCTCCACGAATCCAAATGAACAGATGACATCATGGAATTTAAATACCACTAACGGGAGGCTTGCTTCAACCCATGCATGGATCTCTTAAGCTTTGACACCAATTGCTCACCACTACTAGAAGAGAATCCTTCTAGTTGTTTCATATAAACGTCTTTCTCTAGATCACCATTGAGAAATGCTATTTTCACATCCATTTGTTATAGCTCTAAGTCAAAATGAACAACGAGTGCCATGATAATGCTGTGAGAATCTTTCTTAGATACAGAAAAAAAGGTCTCATTGTAATCGATTCCTTCCTTCTAAGTAAACCCTTTGATGATGAGTCTTGCCTTATATCTTTCGATGTTACCTAATGAGTCTTTGTTTGTTTTATAGACCCATTTACACCTTATGGCCTTTGCACCAATAGACAACTCTACAAGATCCCAGACTTCATTAGATGCCATGAAATCCATCTCATCCTTCATAGCATCATACCAAAGTTTTGATTCTTGGCAACTCATGGCTTGTGAAAACGTTTCGTGATTATTTTTGGCTCCAATATTATAATTCGATTCTTGCAGATACATAATATAATCACTAGAAATTATTAATTTCTTTTCTCTAGTAGATTTCTTTAATGTTGATTTAACATTTTCTTGGAGAATCTATTATTCAACTTGTTGCTCAACTGTTTCCGGTGGTTCTTAAGCAACCTGACCTTTTAGATTATTATCAGCAATTTATAAAACTTCAACGATCGGTTGCATAACACTTGGCTGAACTAGAGGAGTGTTATGAACAATAATCAACCTATCACTCGACGTAGATGGTTGAGCTTCAGTATGATCTCTTTCAAAAACTATGTTCTGAAATTGATTGCTCTCACTAATCAAGTCATTCTCAAGAAACTTGGCGTTCCTTGATATTGAAAAAATAGTATG
This sequence comes from Artocarpus hirsutus, assembly GCA_946598075.1. Taxonomy (NCBI): domain Eukaryota; kingdom Viridiplantae; phylum Streptophyta; class Magnoliopsida; order Rosales; family Moraceae; genus Artocarpus; species Artocarpus hirsutus. The sequence continues at coordinate 22,262 of CAMOHE010057831.1, forward strand.
CAACGGAATTTTAAAATTTTTATATCAGAGCATTTTTTAAAACACAAGTTTGACATGCTAGATGCATAAATTAACCAGATCTTACTAAACTTTTGTGTGCTAAAAAGCTCTTGCAATCAATGAAGGGAAGTAAGCTAAAAAGCTCTTGTAATCAATGAAGGGAAGTAACGTTTTAGAAAGACCTCGACCAACTGGCCTTCCTTGTTATTCTCTATCCATGATCGAAGTGAGTGTGGGCTCACATCATTTAGCTTTTCCACCAGGTGACTCTCTTTCTGACCACTAGAGAAATATCCAAAGCTATAATTCATGATTTGTGAATGATAGCATTTTGGGGAGTTTCAGAGTCTCGCTAATAAAGTCTCACTTTAGATTTCTCAACTAATCTAAATAACAAAGACACTCACTCCCCTTTATTTAAAGGTTAGGCCCAAAAGTCAATCCTTATCAGACAAGACCTCAAAAATTTGAATCAGAATCAATATCCGATAAAATCCGTGCGAAAACATGTGATCCTTTTATCACCCAGTTGACAGGCCAAACTGACAGATCGGTTTGCCGAACCCTTTCAATCGACAGGCCGAACCTCTAATAAAAGATCATTGCGAATCTTTATTTTCCACCTGAGATTCTTAGGATAGAGCCTTAGTTTTAATTCAAATAACCTAATAGAAAGGTTATATGATTAAAACAGTCATATCAGATAATTTCTAGCAAAATAAATATCCTAATAATTCAATAAGTTTATCTAAAATTAATTCAAAAGTAATCCAACCGATAAACAAACATGAATTATCTGATTCTGATAATTCAACAAGTTTATATTGAATTAATTCAACCAATAAACATACATGAATTATATGATTTTACCAAATTTTAACCAATCTGATAAATCTAACATAAGTCACCAATTATTAGAAAAGCACGCCGTATTGTTACAGGATTTTTGTGAGCTAACAAAGCGGAGTAAATAGACCTATATAGTTTAAGCTCCCGATAATTATGAAACCTAATATCCTATATGTACATTTTGTAATTATCAACTCCAACGCTACTCCACTAAAAGCTTAGAGCTGTACTCTCAAACTATATAGAATTATGAAGCCCTTATAGCTAAGTCTCCATGACATATCATAGTATATCGTATCCCCTTACGATTATCCATAATTTGCTTAAGGACAAGTTATGTCTTACCTTTCCGATTATGTTTATCTTACGTTCCATTATCTCACTATTAGAAAACTTACTATCCTAAGATAGTATACCATTCGGTTACACCTACGTATCCAAATGGTTGAATGCTCCAGTTTTTCAATTACAGGATTGCGCATATGAGAGGATATCACTACTCATAAGGAGGAGCTATAGATTCTATATCTATAAATAACAGGTTTACGCTATTAAGAGTCATGCCTCCAACGTACTGGCATACGTACCACTATTAAAATGTGGATATCACCCTTTGGTACATCAAAATACATAAGTCAAGACAACGGGCCCATTATTCTTCTCAGGATTAAGATACAATACAAATGATTATCTAAAGTGAATCGATTTGCCAAGATAGAATTATTAATCTAAATCAATTCACTTTATGTCTTGATCTAACACGTCATCACCTATGACAATGTGCCAATATTTCTATTCATGGGTCCACCTCTGAAGGTCAAGACAAACTATCTCCCAATAGGGATATAGACAACATAATAATATTTGCATGAATAAAGAGCCCAACTTTATTCCCTTGATTGTGGATCTTATGATTTAGGCTGTCACCTTAAGAATCGTGTCTTCTGCATAATCTATCCATCATATGCCTAATTCTTAAAGGTTTATACCTACAGTCTTATACTATTATTTGCTTATCATACATTCAACAAATATGAACATAAAAATGACAAGATTTAGTATATAAATAATAAATAAATTCTTTATTGATAAAAATGTCTCCAAAAACATATTACATTTTTACTCTTTAGGGCATACACGCTAACACTTGATTCCACAAATCTAGTGCTGTGAGTTGGACAGTAGAATCTATATCCTTTGGACCTTTCAGCATATCCAACAAAATACCTGCTAATGGTCCTTGGATCTAGCTTCTTCATTTGTGGGTTGTACACTCTTACTTTAAACGAACATCCCTAAATGCGTATATGTCGCAAACTTGGTTTCCAACCTTTCCATAACTCAAATGGCATCTTTGGGACAGCCTTAGTTGAAACTTGATTTAATATATACATAGCCGTTTTAAGAGCTTCAGTCCACAAGGACTTAGGAATATTGGAGTTACTCCGCATACTCTGCACCATGTCCATCAATGTTTGGTTTCTTCTTTCTGCTACACCATTCTAATCTGGGGATCAGGCATGGTGTATTGGCCAGCTATCCCATGCTCTTGAAGAAACTTCATAAATGGACCTTGAGCTTGTTCGTCCTCGGTGTATCTACCGTAATATTCTCCACCTCTATCCGTTCTCATAATCTTAAGTTGATTGCCGCATTGTTTCTCTACTTTAGGCTTGAAGACCTTAGAGGCATCCAATGCTTCGTCCTTTGTATGAAGCAAGGAGATATACATGTATCGCGAGTAATCATCTATGAAAGAGATTAAGTATTTCGTACCATGCGAGTCCATGTCTGGACTACAAATATCTGAATGTATGTTCTCTAATATTTCTGAACTCTTCTTAGCACTTTTCTTAGACTTGTTGGTTAGCTTTCCCTTCATATAACCCACACAAGTATCAAAGTCAGTAAAATCCAAAGTACTGAGTACTCTGTCGTTTACTAATCTTTTGATTCTTTCAATTGAGATATGTCCTAATCTCCGATTGCATAACATAGAGGAATCCTCATTTATAATATAACGTTTGATGCCAGAATGAACATGCATAGCAGTATAAGTTGGTTTATTTTGCAAATTAATTAAAAAAAGACCATCAGACAAGATACCATTCCTAACAAGATCAGATTTATAAAATAAACTGGAGGTTTTTTCTAAAAAAATAAAGGAAAATCCTAAAGGTATAAGTCTTGATACATAAATTAAGTTCCTAGAAAAGTTTGGAACATAAAATGCCTTGTTCAATTCTAAAGTAAAACCACTGCATAAAACTAAAGTGCATATTCCTATAGCTTCCACATGTGAATGCATCTTATTTCCCGAAGAGATGCTTAGCTCACTTCCCACTAGCTTCCTTAGGTTTCGCATACTCTACAAGGTATTCACAATATGGATTGTAGATCTGGAATCATTCCACCATGTGTTATAAATAACATCAACCATATTAGATTCATAACAAATAAATGAGACTGGATTACCTTTCTTTTCGAGCCAATTCAGAAATTTTCCGCAATCTTTTTTCATGTGTCCCTTTTTTTTTTTATAGAAAAAACACTTGGATTCCTTCTTAATGACAGCTTTGGAAGGTATTTTACCTTTCCCCTTATCCTTAGCTTGATTCTAGTCTTGATTATGATTATCTCCCTTAGTCGTTGCCAGTGCAGTTTCAACCATTTTCATTATAAGCCGCCTTTCTTCTTGAGTACACATAGTCAATAGTTCATTGATTGACCATTTGTCTTTATGTGTGTTATAAGAAATTTTAAAGGGCCCATATGGCTTTAGTTCAAAATATAGTGCATCAGAAAAGACTCAGACATATCCACCTCAAAGTTTTTAAGTTGAGCTGCTATGTCCCTCATCTCGATGATGTGCTCACACACACCTCTCACACTGGTGAACCTTAAGGACGAAAACCTCACGATTAGGGTGCTAGCAAGTGTCTTATTTGAAGTTTCAAACTGCTCATCAATGGCCTTCAGTAATGCCTGGACCTTGTCATACTGTTAGACGGAACCACATATGCTCGCAGAGTTCTTGGTCTTTATGAACATGACGCTAAGGCTATTTGATCGCTCCCAACATTCACAAAAAGTAATCTCATCTTAAGTGCTGGTTGCAGTAATTACAGACTTATCTTTCTTTATAGCATAATCAATGCCCATCCACCCTAAGTGATGGAGAATTCTCTCCTTCCTGACATTATAGTTATCTCCTTTCAGTTTAGGGATATCACATCAAATATCAGAGAAATTCACAAGCTGTACGACTGCATAATTAAAACAAACATGCTTATAATCCAAATATTGAGACTAATAGACATGAATCATGCTTTACCAACGTAAATCATGTATAAAATCATGAATCTAGTGACATAAAACTTGCCTATGGGCTAAAGTTCTATTTCAATTAGATTTATTTGACTATATGCTAAAACTATCAAATTATGTTCCCTCTTCTAATTCCTGTGGGTAAATTAGAAAATATAATTTGATATTTTATCCCAATTAGTCATACTAATATAATAAAAATTTCTGTAGGATAAAGTTTATTATATTAAGTGTAACTAATTGCAATAAATGTCTTTTAACCAAATGTGATCCTAAACTAATTAATATATAATTTTGCGTAATTAAAGGTCTAGCTAAGCTTTAACTATTCAAAGTCATATCCATCACTAAGACATTTAATTTTGTTCACAAAAATTATTCATGTAAAATTGCATATTCGATAGACAACATAAATAATTAAAAATAAAATCTAAATTTGTGTTAAATAACTTAATAATATGCATAATGAAAGCAGAAAATTACATATATAACAATAAGTTGGCACATCATAAACAAATTAATTCAATATGCTAAAATTATTTAACTTAAATCCCAAATGAACAAATCTAGAAAATTTCATTTTTCCTCCTTTTTTTTTTTGGCTAAAAAACGACATAAATGAGGGAAAATGTCATTAGGGTTTTGCTAAATTAAAATGACAAGTCGTTTCACTTAATTAATTAATATACCCAAACATGACGTCGTTTTACAGAGAACGGCAGTATATTTCTTAATGAAAATGACACGTCGTTTTCAGTAACCCTTAAAAAACGACAACAATAGTCGTCTTCAACCTCCAGCTGGGTCAGAGTGACCCGTTTTCGACCTGCCATTGACCCGAATGGAAACTCGATGATTTTCAGCGATTCCGACGTCCCATTCAGCTGTTTCAAATCCCAAAATGCTCAGAAATCAATATTTAGATGATTTGCGAACTTAAAACGCATAATTAATGAAGAATTTACTTTGATCAGAAAATGCTTTTCACAACCTTTTTTTTTTTTTTGAAATTTTCATAGATCACCAAATGCGGCTAAACACAATGATTTTAATTACAAAACATTAAGAAAACATTAAACTAAGTGTTTTCTTACATCAGAGATCAAAAATTCTAAGAGAACATTAAAGTTCATGGCATGGCTATATCTCTTGTCGTGTTAAAAAAATTTTAGAATTAAATACATCAAGAGAAAGGCTATCTTGGCTCTGATGCCCAATGTAAGTTGTTTTCAGACATTTAAAACAACTTAAATTCATAATTGCGGAAGCATATAAGGATCAGGTTGTCCCTCCTGCCATTGACGTGATTTCGGGTGAATTTGGTCCGACACCGATGAAACCTTCGACGTCGTGTTTTTGGAATTTTTTTGAATTTTATGAGCACTTACAATTCTCCTTAGATGGTATAGTATATTGTTAATAAAATTATCTGCCCAGGGACCCAAATAGATGACTTAAATAAACAACCGTGACCATCACACAGTTAACGGCAATTTTTGACCAAAAAACGCCACGCATCTTGTGCAGTTGATGGTAGTTATCAACGTTCAATTTGAAGGTTACACGTGGGCCACTTCATGATCTAGCACGTAGCCGAGATCAAGATGAACGTGTGGTACACTCAGCCAGAAACTCATAGAAGTGAGGTGAATATGAACTTTCAACCCTTTAACCAATCCGAGCCCAGCATGGTATTGTATCACCACCAGAAATAGAAAATGAATCTCGTTGTAGATGGCACCCTTAGAGCAGCGAAATCCGAATACCAGGAAGACAAAACACAGCATCAATAGGACGGTAAGCATTGCCAAGTGAGCCTCAGAAATGGATGCATCCTCAACAATGTCGGTGAGCGTCGTGCCTAGTGTACCAGCCAAAAGTGGAACCACTACTTATACCAAGGGCAGTGTGCAGGAGTGGAAGACTTTGAGATGCATTGCCATGGCAAGATGTAAAGAAATGCAAGAAAGGAGAAAAGGAGGGTGTGTTATTTTGTAAGGAAATGAGCGAGAAAGGAGAAAAGATGACACTTCTATTTTGTAAGGAAACGAGCGAGCGAAGAAGGAGAAAGGGAGGGACGTAATGTGTCAGACACCGGCGTCCTTTTCAAACCATGAATAGGACAAGTTATGAAATTCAAATCCCAAAAACCCATTTGATTTTACAGAATATCACTTTTAACGATTTTCACTTTTTTTATTATTCACATGCCCAGAATATCTACGTGTCTATAAATACGGTGTTTAAGAGCATACTAACAAAATTACACTCCTATAGTTCTCCAAAAAACTATTTATCATACTAAAAATTACCTTGAAAAAATAAACCGTTAAAAAAATATACTATCATCATTCCCAACTTTATCAAATTCAATTCAAAGCATTATTAAACCAAAATATTAAATAAGTTTAAGATAAATAGTTTTTGACCCTCTTAAACTTTAATATTAATGTCATCTTGCTCTCTAAACTCTAAAAACGGGTATGCACAAAAGTTAGAAAAATGACTCTTTTTGTTACATTTAGTTTGTGAAATTTTTAAACTTTAATAACCATACTATCTTTCTAATAAACTTCAAACAAATGATTTTAAAAAATCTTAAAATAATTGAAGTATTTGTTCTATTAATTTTTTTTTTTAATTTAAAAATGTTTTAACATTTAATATGGATTGGGAAGGGTATTTTAGGTTTTTTGAAACACAATGAATATTTTGAGTAGGTTTTTTTTTTTTCTTTTTCAAATAAAAAAACTAATGTGTCGTTTAGCAACATCTAACGAGAACAAACTTACTATTAGAACACAAACTAATTAAGAGATTAATGAACTTTTCCATTTAACTTTGTTTTTTTTGGGTAGGTGGGGTGGGTGGGAGAAAGGATTTATATTCTTTAACTAAAATGTAACAAATTTTATAAGAGTATAGTTTTATACCACAAGAAATTAGAAAGTCTCGATAGAAAGAAATCTCAAAGTCATTCTTACGGGATGCAGAATTGCTAAAACATTTGCAGAATTGGTTAGTTCTAAGTCAGTGTTCATACTCACAAAATTGTATAGCTGCTTACAAAAACTGCAGGCCTTCAAGCCTTAAAAGTCGAACCATTGTCTCGTTTTGCAGTCGGCTACAAGATTTCTTACCCCATGCTCTCTACTCTCATCAAAACTTTCAAATAACGCTCTTCTTTATACGACAAAAGCAAGAACTATATTATTTCCTTAAAATCTCAAGGACACTAATTAAGCGCTTTCATAAAATTAAGAGGCAAAAAAAGGCAATAGAAAAATGACCAAAACAACGGCCGAATAAGGATTATCTGATATTAAAAACACGAGTGCCAATACAAGCAGCCAATTGTATTCTTAAAAATAACTTCTCTACGTCGAGAGAACAAAATTTCCGAATTGACCTGTTGCCATACAATTTATAGCTTACGAGGCCTTCCTCGTTTGCCAGTTTTGCCCTCAGTAGGCTGTGAACTTTTCTTCGCAGAAGGAGGACGGCCCCGGCCACGTTTTTCCCCCGAAGATCCTTTTTGAGCACCTTTACCGCGGCCTCCACCAGAAACTTTCCCACCCCCTTTTTTATTTTGGCTCCCCCCGTTGGCCAGTTCATCGCTGTAATCACTGTTTTCTTCAGCACCATCGTCATCACCATCTTCGTCGTCATCGTCGGATGATTCTTTCGCCTTCTTCCTCTTCTTTGAACTGTCATCAGAAGCTTTGGCCACGCCTCTCTTTGAGGTTTTCTTAGCAACTGCAGTTTGGTTTTCGGGTTCTTCGCTGCCTGCAACAAGTGAACTTACAAGTCAAAACCAGCTTAAAACTCTTTAAAATCCTGCTTATGCAATGCAAGATCGGTAGAAAACTCTTTTCCAAGTACTGGGCCAAGAATGAAATTACATAGACCAGACATAATTCTAACCCTCAATATTGATATTTCAAAAACATTATCGACTAAATATTTTTTGCAAAAGGTTTTGTCGTCAAAAAAATATAACTCATAATACAAATAGCAACCATAAAATCATCTTACCTTCACCGAAAGCTTTGCCATCAAATACATCAAGCTGCCAGAATCATGACAAATGGAATTTAAAGATCATTATACTGTAATATTAGTATAATAAAAGAGAACCAGCAGCTTACACATAAGAACAATATGCAAAAAATAAAGTAAATGTCATCCTTCATGAAAAGTAAAACGGGAAAAAGGATTGTTGGGACTTGAATGAACTAGATAAAAGAAAAGTGCAATCAAAAATGATTTTCACTAGAATTATTGAATGGAAAGACTGGCATATCCAATTAAGTAGAGTTGAAAACGTGTTTTTTTTCCCCTGAAAACAAGCAAGAACTCTGATCGATAAAAAGAGGTGACGTACAAGAGAAAAAAAAGAGGAAGAGGATTCATCCAACAAAAGTAGAATTGAGAATGTTGGAATGCAAACAAATGAACAAGCAACCACAGATTTTGTTAATACGATTACTACGAACATTACAAACAACAAGAGAGTTGAGAACATTGGAATGCAAACAAATGAACAAGCAACCATGAATTTTGTTAACATGATTACTACTTAGTATGTACGTCACCATTGCATTTTTTACACCTCTGATGCAAATTCACTTTGTTTAAACTCCGAAGTAAAATCCTTCTAGTTCAAGGAACAGGATAAGGGCCTTACTCTAAGACAAATCATAACTAGAAGGGCAACTTGATGGCACAAGGGAAAATTCCAAATGTTCATGGATATTATTCTAATTCTGAGTTACCTGATCAAGCCGATCGGCAACATTTGTTCTATCAACAATCACCATGGAAAGGCCCAAACCACATGCAACACTGCACAAAAATATAATTTTAAATGCCCAAATTTTCCATTGAATTTCATAGTAAAGATACTTATAACAAATATGGATACAAATTACCCGATAACGTGCATGCCCTCAAGAATATCCACCTTTTTGGGCACTGAGGAGGACCTAAAGTGAAGAAATAGCAGAGAGGCAAAAGATTAGATAAAGGAAAGAGTGGCAAACCTAAGTGGAAAGAAATGTTTATAGGTGCAATCACATACTTCTGGGCGTCAGGACCATATCCCAGCTCTCCATGCTGAGCATGACCCCAACTTATGCAGGAATTATCGGCACCAACAAAATGGTGCATGTTACCAGAATCCATGCAACGTAAATTCCAGCCACTGAGAAAAAAGGGAAGCAAAACTGTCTCAGCGGGAATGCCAAACCAACAAGGATAACCATATACGACATCCTTCAATCTATATGTGTTACAATTTTTAGAAGGCCCCAAATACAATATACCAGCTGCAGTTCCACTTCCCACTCACTCATTAAAAACTAAAGGGGAAGCCTTAGACAGAAGATGCTACAGAAAGGAGAAAAGGCAGTGCTTTGAACATAATAACTAAGAAGACCACCTTAAATCCATGAGAGGTTTAGGATACATCCAATCGTCGCCTGTGGTCTTTAATTTTCCCCACATATATAACTGCCCCCCACCTGAAGGAAGGTAGAAAGAGGAACTTTAATGATCTCACTATGATACCAATTTGAAAAAAAAAATCATTTTAATTCCATCATTCCTGATTCCAGCAGCAAATATGAAGGATAAGTTAAAGCAAAAAAAATAGCCATTACGTTTGATAAATAAGGTTAACAACGAGGGGACCAAGATAAAGAAGCTAACATGTTTGTCAGTCACAAAAGATCGCCATAAAGCAGATAAGAATAGTAAGGAAAAATAAAAAATAAATAAAAATAAAATATAATAGTAATCCAAAATTAATACCTGCAGTACATGCAGAATTAACAGACCCAGCCGAAATGACTGCATTAGGAGGTAAAACATTATGCCTCTGGAAAACATCAACTCGACGGGGCACCCACTCATCCTTCTGCTCCCTATGTCCAAGCCTGCAAAATAAAACTTGAGAAATTACACGAAAGGTGAGAAGAAAAGGAAGACCCACTAAGCGAGTATGCCTTTATATAAGAGAATATATATTAGCTTTTTGAAAATCCGTTCGACAAGGCCATCCAGAACGGCCCGAAAGTGCAGAAACATTACAAAAGCCAGAGCAAGTACTGACCTTCCATAACCACCAAATCCCCACCTATACATATTCCCAAAAACAGGGAGTTATTATTTTGCCAATAATACACTGAATTGAGATTAAAATTCAAATAGAAAAAAGCACTTACGTGTAAACATAACCATTGGAATCCGCTGCCACTGAAACCCAGACCAAAATACATAATGAAGCATACAATAATAGTGGGTATTGTGAAGACAGAAAAGCATAATAAGAGAGAGAGAGAGAGAGAGAGAGAGACTGTGAAAACCTGTATGGTTTGTTCCACATGCAACTTTCACAATTCTTTCCCCAGAAAGTGAAGCTATTGCTCTAGGGCGAGGTTGGGCTTCATACGCAAGTCTCACTGAGCTATCTTTGGTATTGTACTGCAAGAGTATGCAAAATTATGTCAATCTAGTACACTCTATACAAATCAAACAATAAACATAAAAAAAAAGCAGCATATTAATAAAACTTCCAGCAGAATACCTCGTTGTCAGTTCCATGCCCAAGTTGTCCATACTGTGGAAGGCCTGCAGTTCTAAAAACCAAAAACAATATGCAAATTAGACTCAATCAAGTAACTAAAAATGCAGAAAACCACAAATCAAAATAATTAAAAAAAAAAAAAAAAAAAACCCTTAAAACTTCCAACAAACCATACACTATAGAAGCTCCTTCGGCAGAAGATAACCAAACAGTAAATTCAGCGCCACAAGCAGTAGTTGTAATGTCAGACACAAGACAGCGAACAGGAGAAGCCTCAATTTCTACCCCAAAAAAAAAAAAAAAAAAAAAAAAGAAAAGCAAGAACATTACAAAGAAAAATGTCAATCATAGAGTAGCATATTATTATTTGTCACTCTACACAATCATAAACGATACGCCAATTTCAATGCATCTGGCCTAGTTAAACTTACTCCATAAAGGCTTTGCTATTGCATAAAAGTGCTAAAAGAATTCCACAAAACCAAACTTACCATTTCTTACTGAACCTGAACCCAGTTGGCCATGTTTGTTCCATCCAAAAGATAAAGACTGCCCATCTTCAGTAACCACAACTGTGTGACTCCTCCCTGCTCCAGCTCTAACAATTTTGTACCTATAAAATCCCAAAAACAGTAAATTAAGCCGTCATAAGATTCTTCATAATCAAACCCTCAGGTTTCAAGTAAAACCTGAAATATAGACCCTAACATGCTAAAAACTAAGGAAAGGAAGATGATTCCAGTAGTAGCATAGCTAGTCGCTACTTACAAAATGCTAGAAACAGTACAACACAAAGCAGAAATTTGTATACATCCAAAAGTTAAATCCACAGGATCTCTCACTCTCCGTAAAACCCCACCGGTGGACCTCTCTATATGCTAAATAATACTAAGGATATCAAAATTCTTCCAATACTGGTATAGCTACTTACTTTGAAAGTTCAGATACTATAGTTGGCCTATCACGCTGAATTTTATCACCATGTCCCAACTGCCCTTTCTGCACGCAATCAGTTCTCAAGTTAATAATAGCACTAAGAGCACAAAAAGAACCAAACAACATCTTACACAACATTGCAAAATACCCATTATTGTTATTTAAAGAAAAGAAGAACCTTAAAGAAGAAAAAAAAAAAAGGGTCCAAACACACCTCATTGCGTCCCCAGGTATAACAACGCCCTTCGACGTCCAATGCCACGCAATGACAAGAGACTGAACCAACATTGCATTCAAAAGAGACAAAAAAAATGGTATAATCAGAAAGAAACCCATTTCCTCTTTTTCTCTCATTGTCAAAAAGCCAACATTGCAATATTCAAGAAAGACCAAGAAAGAAATAAAGAAACCAAAGAAAGACATATACCGCAACCGGAGGCGACGAAACGGATGTCGACGCCGACGAGAGGTCGGAGACGAGTGGGAGAGACCAGGTTGCCCTCCATGGGGCCCTTCTTCCGGCCAATCGCGTCCCAACACGTGGCGCCACAGAACAGAAGCTCTCCCGCCTTATCCTCCACCTTCTTGTCCTCCTCCTTGACCTTCTTCTCCGCTTCAAACGCAGACATTTTCGAGTCAAATGACAAAAAAGAAAATTAGTTTTTTTTTGGTTCCCGCAAAATAGAACAACGCAGATCCAACGGCTACTTTTTTCAAAACCTGTCGAACCAACGGCCAAGATGAGGGGAAGTTTGGCGGGAAAGGAAGGGCAGGTAACGGCTAGCAGAAGAGATCGGAGGAGGAGGGATTAGGGTTTTCAGGTGCAGAGGAGGAAGGAAAGGAAAAGCAGATGAGGAAATGAAATGAAAAACCCAAACCCTAATTCAAAATGAGAGAAGTGAAATAAAAAAAGAAAAGAAAAGAAAAAGGAAGTATTAAATTTAGAGAAAGGAAAGAAAATACAAGGAGAGAGGAAAATAAAAAAATAATAAAAAGTGAGGGATATCATTTGGGTTTTCCGAGAATAAGGGATTAATTATTATTAATAAAACCCGAAATAAATTGCGATGAGAGAGAAAGAAAAAGAAGAAAGAAACAATAAAAAAAGAGATTAAAAAAGTGGGCGTTTAAGATGATAGATTTTCTTGCTTTTGCTTTTTCGAATGACTACCAGGGTTCTCTTTCTTGGGGGATATATTTGTCAATATGATAATCCTTTTTGAAAATTAATTTACACAAAGATAAATAAATAATTTTGTAAGGAAAATAAATAATAATAAAAGAACAATAAGTTAGGGTCGTTTATGGTTGAAACTTGAACGGTCCCCCCATTGCGTTAGAACCTGTCAAGTAGCTCTATTATTTGTCTTATTTTATCTTCTTTTTTTTTATATGGATTTGTCTTATTTTATCTCCCTTTATCAAATTCCTGATCAACATATTTAACCAACTAATTTCTTCTCTCCCAAAAATGAAAAACTAATATCTCATATTATCCACAAAGAAAAGAAAATATCTTTTCTGAGATATATTTTTTATTTTCTTTTTCAAATCTTTTAGGTCAAGATTCTGTTGAAGTTTTTTCCCCCCCTTAATTGGTGCAATACATTCACATTTTCAGACAAGGGGCCGATGAAGCCCATGCCGGGCCCATTCGACCGGCCTTACTTATTTCACTGGCAAGTTCAGCGTGACCTTTTCTGTACCCAAAGAAAATACGAAAGTCAGTCCAGTCTAATGGGAAAAGAAGAAAAAGGTTACGTCTTCAACTTGCTTCGGCAATATTTTTTTTTTTCTTTTTTCCTTTTGTATTTTTTTTTTCCCTAAAAATCATAATTATCCACAATAAAGCGAAACACACCAAAAGCAAGAGTAAAAAGAAAATATCAGACTCAGTGTAACCCAAAAAAAAAAACCCAGGAAACAGACAACACAAGCAAAAGTTCACGTGATAAAATAAACGCCATTCACGAGATTTGGTGATCCTTCAGCAAATGAAGAGCAAACACTTGCAAAGAAAGGCAATGCTTATAATGCAACTTCATGTTTACAAGACAACATTCAAATAAATGACGCCCAAAAATATATATATATATATATGTAGGGCATATTTGAAAAGGCTTTCTAAAAACTGCTTTTTCCTGAACCCAAAAGTTATTTTTAAAATGTTTTTTTCCTGAACCCAAAAGTTATTTTTAGAATGTTTGGACGAATTGTTAGTAATATTTTTACTTTTCAAAAATACTTTTTGTCAAAGCCTTAAAATGTATCTTGTCAAAAAAACACTTTAAATAAACTTTAAAACCTGTATCAATGCATCAATAAAACAGTATAAGCTTCAATATAATATTTTTATAACTTTTTAAAAAAAAGCTAAACTTTGTTAACCCATTAAAACTCTGTTAAAAATATTGTCCTAAACACTCACTGAAAAAGTAAAGTTTCTCTTCTTCTACTGACTACTAAGAGCACAAGCAGAAGATTGTCAAACAGACCAATAATAACTCAGTTTATGAGTTTATACATACAGAGAACCTTAAAAACTGTTTCATGATGGAGGAAACAACTGAATGAAAGTTCTTACTTCAGTTCCAACTGTGTCTCAACTCTCAACATAAAAGACACCAACCCACCGAACAAAGAATATTAAGTAATATTGAAACAATACAATAAATATAAAGTCGCCCAATTCTTAGACTTAGAGAAGCATATATATATATATATACCCATTTCTTTACTACCCCTTATTTTAAAAGAAAGAAAAAGAAAGAAGTTCAGGCACTTTGCAGTTGAATAATCAGAAGCTAATAGGTGAATTGGCCAGCCTATTGGTTTGAGTCATGCTCAGCAACCTTTCCATTATGCTGCTGGGAAGACATTTCGATGTGCTGAGAGTGAAGTGGTTGCTGGGTTTGCGCATGCTGCTGCTGCTGCTGTTGCTGTTGTTGCTGCCGTTGCAGCTGATAAAGGTTCAGCTGGACTTGCTGCTGCTGCTGCTGCTGCAGCTGGAACATTTGTTGGTTTAAGGAAAGCTGCTGAGCCATACAGTTCGAAAGATGAGCATCCCCGCCAAGATCTGCAGCTGCAACCTTTAGACGCTGGACTTCTGCGCTTAATGCCTCATTCAAAGCTTCAAAAGCAAAGACAACAAAATGATTACGTTCATTAGCAACCCACTAAAATCACCTTAAATCTGGCTAGCATTAGATAAGAGAAATATGAGATCGGACAACAGAATAAAGTTCAAGGAGATGAATACACAGAAAAGAAATTGAATAAGCATGATTCTAACTATCATTGGAGCGGAACATATGGTAATATTGGTTTCCCATGCAGGTGGAATAACCATAGAAGTAAAACAACTGAGAAGTGCCAACCAAGTCTAGAATTCTGCAAATCCTCGTGAAAAGGAAGTCAAAATCTTTACATCCTTCTAAACAAGTACATGGACATGAAGGGACATGTGCCGTGCCTTCTAGTGTTCAATACAAGACCATAAGCGCCTAGTTTAGAGGGGAAAAAAAATTAAACAATAAACAAGAAACCCGCAACATTTAGTGAATTAATGCAGATTTTCAGCAGATAAAGGAGCAAAGAACACAAATTTAGAGTCAAAACATTTTGCAATTCACACTCTGAATAGTATATCAATGCTAGGCATTAGCAACCAAGAAACTTGATTCATTGTGCTAAAACTTAAAAACCACATGCTTGCTGTTCGATGGACAACGTTTGAATCTTCACAGGAGGAACTCTATCCTATCAACAACGTTTTAATCACCAAGCCAGACGATTATGGAGTCTCTAAGCAGCATCATGCCAACAAGAATAATTCAGAAATTTGGTTTCGCTGAATAACAACAATGAGGATGAAAAACACTATACCATCCTTGAGTTGGGCCTGTTGCTCCATGGCTTGAAGACGAAATTTCAACTCATTGTTTTGGCTCGTAAGACCCACAGAATCTCTCTAAATTAATGCAAACAAATCAGTGAACATAAACCAAAAAGATAGAGGTGATACACGAAACCTAAATCACCATATACCAACCTGCAACTTTGTAACTTGGGCAGACAAAGTGGTTGCCTCTGTCTGCAGAGTTTGAACCTTGTGTTCCAGTTCCAAAATGTACCGCGATCTCCGCTCCTTAGACCGAGCAGCTGATTGCCGATTAGCCAAAATCCTGGTTTGAATAGATTAAACGTGAAAAGTATTACTTGATAGCATAACACACACAATTATTAGGGTGTAGCAAAATACACAATACCTCTTGGCGCGTTTGGGGTCTGACAAGGCTATCTCGGTTAGCTTCTCACTTTCCATAATTTTTTTCAGCTCAGCTCCGCTGAAGTCACCATTTCCAAACTCCATGCTGAACTTATTTAAATTCCCACCCACCAAACCACTAGGTGATTGCTGACCAGCACCAGTTCCCACTGGTAGAAGCTTTAACGGGTCATCGTCAAGTTGAAAACTTTCCATATAACTGTCCATGGAAAGACTCCGGTAGTGTCGGGCAGCTGGTGCAATCTCTCCGCCAGCACTTCTTTTAACTCCTTCCCTCTTCTCTTTCGCAAAAACAAAACTTGACCCCGGAACGCTGTTTGGATTTCCATTCATGCTACTTTCAACTTCATTGTCGCTGCTTTCGCAACCATTCGACTTCACACTAACTCTGCTATCAAAATCCTTTTCCTCAGTACCAGAAGAGTTCACTTTATCAATGTTGTCCAAATTCATATAGGCGCTAAACAAGTCATCAACTACCTCCCCCTCAGGTTTCTTCTCTCCAATCCCATTGGCATTGTTGTTCCCATCTCTATCCTTGTTATGCCCCTGTTTCGCCCCAGAAACCCATCCATCAAGAACTCCCCGGCTCGAAATAGGAATCAACTGAGGCGAAGACTGAATCATAGCGTTAAATCCCAAAAGAATATCACTGTTAGACCGCCTATGACCCTTCCGCGGCGGAAGGCTACTGCGATCAACCGGTGAAGGAAGGGAAGGGACGTGAGAGTTCACAACATTTTCCTCCATCGAAACTTCATTCGAGACAGGGTCAGAGAGCGACGACGGCGACGCCTCTCGATGCGGCGAGGGGCTCAACGGAGGCAAGCAATCAAGGGAAAAAAACGACGGCTGAGACAGAGACCTGCTGTGAGAAGGCCCGTGTCCGGGACTCGAATTCTGCTGACTCGATTGCCAATTCCCCGATCGAGCCCCTGGCGAAACCTTCGAATAAGGAAGCGAATGGAGCGGATTATTCGGGTGCGACGGAGGAATCCCCGGTCTCTTACTGCTATCGGGGCTCAAACTCGGCGACAAATTACGCATAGGAAGAACTCCTCCTCCCATTTGAGAAGCTCCGAAACCAAATGCCGAATTAGGCCTTTGCATCGCAGTTCCAGTTTCGCCACTTCCCTCCATTTCCTTCCCTCGACAAAGCTAAAAAAATCTAAGATTCAATTCAAAAACAAAAAAAAAAAAAAAAAACCTCAATCGATGATCCGAACAACAAAAACCCTAGCAACAGAGAGTCAAAACCAAAATCACGGAAAGAGAAACGGGGATAAGAATGCCTACAATGAATGACGATGATGGTGGCAAACCCCAGCTCTTCTTCAGTCAAATTAGAGACATGGACTGTAATGTCCGTACACGGCAATGAAGCGGCAAGTAATCCAAAGAGCGAGAAACAAGGAAAGTTAAGGCCTTGTTTGCCTCAAATTTGTCGCCGAGAAAAGGCTCTTCTTTCAGACAAACAACAACAACAACAGAAAGGAAGATGTTAGAGAGAGAAAGAGGCTGAAGAGAGAGAGATACAATGTATTGAGAGCAGTAGCAGTAGTGGCAATTAGGCTAAATACCTACAGCGTGAATATCAAAGACGCGGTTTTTTCAATTCCTTTCTCCTTTATCTCCGGCTCATATTTTGGGATATTTTTTCTTTCTTTCCTTTTTCTTTTCTTTTCTTTTTTTATTGCAATTATTATTATTATTATTAACTTTGTTGGCTTCTTAAATAAGAAATAATTAAGTATTTTGTCAGCTTCCATGGAAAGCTTTTAATATCGATTTTAAATATTTCCAAAAGTACTTTGGACAACATAATAATTGTAGGGACGGCTTAATATGGAAGTTGTCCGGTTACAACCTTTATGAGTGAATATTGCAAATTATTTTACATTAGCTATGTGTACGGTGATAAATTTGTTATCATTTTTTTATTTAGCAAATATTTATTAATATTTCTTTTCTTAACATTTAATAAATATTAATATTTCTTTTCTTAATAAATATTAATATTTATTAACATTTAATTATCAAATATTTATTAATATCATTTTTTTAATTAGCCATATGCACGGTGATAAATTTCTTTTCTTTTTTTATTGCTGTTATTATTATTATTATTATTATTATTATTAAATTGTAGGGACGGCCTGATATGGAAGTTGTGCGGTTGCTGCCTTTATGAGTGAATATTGCAAATTATTTAACATTAACTATATGTACGGTGATAAATTTGTCATCGTTGTTTTAATTAGCAAATATTTATTAATGCATTCCTTCAAAAATATATTTATTAGTGCATTGAGAGATTTTATAGTAAAAATTATTTATTGTTGTGAGCGCTCTCTGAGCATCATTAGATTATATTATTTTTAAACATATTAAAATAATATACATCGGTAAGTGATGGCAGTTTAGTTAATGGTAAGTTTTTCACCCTAATCATAGGTTGAGGGCTCGAGCCATGCTATCATATTTTCACATTTTTGTTAATCAAATATATTGCCCCGAATCACTTAAACGTAGATGAGGAATAAACTTAGTTCCTTCTACATTTGAGTAAAACACTCTCTTTTTTTTGTGAAATTTAATATCCTAACTCGAATTTTTTTAATTAAAGGAAAGGAAAGAATGTTCATGATTTTTTTTTTTTTTTTGTTTCAAGACTTCATTTTGTTTTTAAGTTTAGTTTCATATTGTCTGGAGATTTTATGTAGTTAGTTTGTTACTATTAGGTTTGAATTTGGTTTTATGTTTTTAATTTGTTTCATGGGACATTCATAATTATATCATTAAAATTTACACAAAGTTAAATATAGCTTGCTTTGAGTTTTAATAATGTTGCAAGAATTCTTCCCTTCATTACAGGAAAAAATTGTTTCATACCATCTCAAACAACATGGCATATCCATTTATAGCAACAATGGAAAATTAATTCAACATTACTATGAGGATTTCTTAGGCTTATAGAGTTTCATTATATGTTGATGCATGAAACATACGTCTTTCCAAAGCGATAGTAAACCACAATAAAACATTTTTTTTAATCTAACAAATGATCTCTAAGGTTTACCTCTAATCTCATATTAGTTCCCAACTTTTAAAAAGTTTTATTTTAGTTCCCAACTTATTAGTTTGGTCTAATTTTGGCCCTTTGTTAGATTAATGTTAAATTTTGGATGAAAAAATATTGATGGGCGTGTGATTAACTAAAATTAAAAAATCTAAAATTTAGAGACCAAAACTAAAAAACATGTAAAGTTCATGGACCAAAATTGAAAAATATCTATAATTTAAGGATTAAATCTGAAAACATCTAAAGTTTGAGAACCATTTGTGGAAACTAATTTTTTAATGAGTTCAAAAACAAAAGTTGATGTTGAACAAATAATAATAAGCTGAGCACAAAATATATTATGCTAGCTTGTGTTCTACGTTCACATAGCTATCGTCCATTCAAGGTACCATAAAAATAGGCATTTAAAGCCATATGCAATATTCAAAAAAATCATCACACAAACAAATGGGCTACTTGCAAGACCTCTAAATTATTTATTAAACCTCCAATATTCTAACATTTTGGTTTTGATGTCTTTTGTCATCGATTTTTTTGGTGTTGTTTTGGTCGTTTTAATAGGTTTAGCCAATCAAACTAATATAAAGAAACAAAATTAATGTCCATAGATGCTCCTTGAACTTTAGAGATTTTTTTTTTTTGTCTCTAAACTTTAGAATCTCTTCAATTTTAGTCCTAATCAGGTTCCACGCATATGATTTTTCCCGCCAAAATTTTAATATTTATCTAACGGAAGGATTGAATTGAAACAAAATAATAGGTTACCGACTCAACTAATGATTTTATAAGTCTGAAATTAAAATGAGATGGGAGATAAATCTTAAACGCTATTTGTGGGATAATTTAGATGCTCCTTAACGTAAATTCATTAAAAGTCACGATCCCAGAGTATCACTAAGGAAAAACTCAACACTAATATAAATGTTATATATTCACTTTCCTTTCCGAAGGCTTATTAAATATTAATAGACTCATACGTCAAAAAAAAAAAAAATTAATAGGCACGTGAAGTTTGTATTATTTGTCGAACATTGCAATTTACAATATCTAGCAAAGGCGCTATTTTTTTTTTCCATGGTGAATTACTAAAGACGCTGCATATTGATTAATTCATCTATCAAATTTAAACGTTTTTAAAGCTCCTGATTATATCATGATCAAAAAATAATTAAAAAACACGCACCTTTAATGTAAACTTATTAAAATTTAATGGTTCCAAGATAGTCCTGCTGATAATTTACCAATAATACTCAACATTCCTGAGATTTGTAATATTAAAACTACTATTTATTTATTTTTCTTTGTCTCAGAATGCATATAAATAACTCATTATATGTCAATATCAAATTATATATATAATCCTGTCAAATTTCATTATATATATCTCAATAGCAATTTACGGTATTTACCAAAAATGATATGCTCGATTATCGTTTTTAGGGATATTATTGATTAGTAATTCATGCACCAATACTCACGATAATATATTATATTGTTCTCAATCACGGTCCATTTTCAAAAACAAAACAGACCAATCGATCTCTATCACATTGTTTTTCTTTTAATCAAATTAGTGAATGGTTTTGTTTAATATGAATTCACAGTTTGAATTCTTTGTCTGAAACGGAATCAGCGGAGATCTAGCCGGAGGTGTAATTTCTTGGGATGTCAATTTATTTCTTTGGTCGCTTGTGACAATTTTAGATAGCTCACAATACTGCATCAAGATGGCAATGTTAATATGCTTGGATAGCAACAACTCGTGTGCTTGAAATTTTTGCCCTAGGTCACTATAAATTTGAGCTTTTAGAACACTAAAAAACGACACATGATATTTTTTCTTGGTACTTTATGCATTCCATATGACCCAAAATTTACTATACTAATATATCATATTCTATACTTCTTAGGAATCGAACGTAAGACCTAACCTTTTAACCCATCATCGTTTGCCTAATCCAAGCAGCTCATGAGGGACTCCTTATAAAAATGACAGTTAATTACTACTCTACACGAGATGTGTAAAACTCATAAATGAGATCTACCTTTTCATGTATTTTATGTAGGAAATACAAATGATATTGAAGAAGAAAACTCTTCCTTGAATTGCTGTTTTCCGTAATAAATTTGCATTAAAAAAAGATATCGACGTACACATAACACATGGGAAAAGCAATAGAAATTAGTATAAGTTAAACGAATGTATTTTGTGGTCAATTCAGTTACGAATATACATGCTTGTGTCAAATGACAAAATATTTATATGAATATTTTTGTTAAGAGGATGATGTTGAAATTAAAATATGAAACGAAGTGATCATATGTTGTCTTTTTTACGCAAAGATCCGAACATAGTTTATCTAAAATGCCTTTTGGTTAGACACATCTAGAACGTTGCATGTACTAAAAGCCTAAAACCACCAACATGTGATTGGACCCAAATTTTAGGAATATGTGGGGTTCTTTGTTCCCCCATTTTTTTTTTTTCCACTTTGGATGAATTATCCCTCTATTTCTCTCCTGTCTTTTAGCTAATTTGTTGTTTTTAGATGTTGGTTGTCTAACTCTTTCCCTTGAATATTCCTTTACTAAAGGCGAACTTAATTCAAAAAATTTTAAAATTGTCATATAGTTTTATGGCTTGTAAAAGTATAAATCTTTTCAAAGATTAACGTGTGGTTAGTCTTACACAAAACTAAAAGGGTGAAAAAAATAACAAGAACAATAATAGGGATAACTATTCTATTTATTCCAATACTGTAAAAATATGTTAAAAATTAGAGAAATTTCCGTCAATATCATCCCTCGCTATTTAAATATATACACACCCATACTAAAATATCCTTAAATAGTTTCGAAAAAAAATATTAAACACTTAAAAAAATCAAAACCGTCAGACATTCAGAGTACTAGAAACGGGGATCTTTTATTTTATTTTTTTAAGAAAAAAATTGTATGAACGAAAGAGAGAGATAAACAAAGTAACAAATAGAAACAACAATATTAAAAAAAAAAAAAAAAAAAGCAAGACAACTAGAGCTTAGACGAAGCAATTATGCAACAACAGCAACAACCAGACGAATCAATTCTGCAACTTAAGGGTTGTTTATTTTGAGTACTTTTAGTACTTAATGGATTCAAATTTAGATTCGAATATTAAGAATTTTTTTGATATGTGTTTATTTCTCATAAAATACAAATCCTTTGAGTATCAAGAATCTAAGTTTTTAGAGTTCTGCTCCTCCAAGACTTTTGATACTTGGATATCTCTGTTACAATAAAAACTAAAATTTTCTCTCCTATATTTAAGGAAAAAAATCATAACTTCTTCATTTGATATCCAATTGAGATGATTCGTTTTTCATTATGTTCCTAGTAAAGAGAGGAATAAATTAAGATCCATATTGCATATTTTTTAGGGCCATTAACATTATAAATAGTAAAAAGATCTCACATGCTACAGTAACAATAAAAAAAATTGCTACAGTATAAAACTCTCATATGCTATAGTAAAAGTGGTTCTCACCACTAGTTTTCACCATCTTTTCAAACACCAACTAAAATTTGGTCCTTGAGACGACTTTTGTGAATGCAATCAACTAATTTAGGAGAAAATTAGAAATAAATAAATAAATTTTGGAGAAAATTTGACGCTAGAAAGGATTTGAAATTAAAGTATAGGACGCGCGCGCACTTATATACCTATCCAAAATATCAACACGAAGTGTTTATAGATCTATTCACCTTCTGTCCAACAGCTTTAAAATTTTAGTAATAGATTATTTCATGCTTTAAAATTATGTATTATACATGTACAAGGAACACCACTGTATGAAGGAGATAGTTTTGTAATTCAAATGACTGCACAAAAAAAAAAAAAGAGATAAAACAATAATACAAGAAGTGTTTGGAATAAGTAAAGAGTTGGAGCGAGAAATGATGCCGTTAGATTGAAAGGCAAAAGAAGAGGTCAGAACGTGGCTAAAGACTAAAGACAAAATTTTAAAGGCAAATGTTGGTTCATAACATTATAAATCAAATAACGGCTATTATTTGTGAGAGGGGGAGATTAATATAAAAACACATGTAAATGGATTATATGCTCAAATAAAGACGGTTAATAATGAACAATGTCGGTGAAGTCAAGTATTTAGACACCTGTAATACCCCGACTATAAATAAGGGTAAAATCTTTTATTAGAACACTTACTTGATTGACTTAGGAATTTGTGAGAATTACATTGAGGTTTATTTCAATTCTTGAGTGAAGTATTGATTGTTTGTTATTCCATAGAAATTAGGAATATGATATGTTTGTCTCCAACAAAATTTTTCCAGTTGTTATTTGAGTGTAAAGACATTCCATCTTTCATTTGAACTCGTGTTGTTCAAAGCTGATAAATGACATCATCACTCACAAAGTTCCCATCCTAGTTTAAAACTTGCGTTTACCGAAAGGTTTCCTGTGGTCTTTTGATGTCGCTTTAGCTGGTGAACAAAATCTATTTGGATGCAAATAATATCTTAAGAAAAGGGCAAGTCGTGTAATATGGGTTAACGAGACATGTGGCTATTTTTTATTTGTAAAATTAAAATATGCCTGCAGTTTATGAATATCTTTATATATCTCAATGTATATATATAAAGATATTAATGATCATAATAATGATATTATTAGTTTTAATTTATTTTTTTAGAATAACTATAATATACGTATTTAAGATTTCAAACATATTATGATATTATTATATTTAAAAAAATCCCTGGAATTAAGATATTTGTTGCTCAAATTTAAATTGGAATCTAAAATAACGATTTTAAAATTCCCTAAAAAGATAAAAAAAATTTATCAACGAGTTGGATTTGCCGACAAATTAGAATTAAGGTGCTTTAATTAAATTAATGATATAGTTTTATTGACAAATTAAAATTAAAGTGTTGTAATTAAATTAATGACACAGTATTACTAAGTTGTTGGGGTACAATTCGAACAAGCCCAAATTGACCATGGGCCCTAGCGGCCCAACAATATTGATTAAGCGAGTCGAACAGGTCAGCTCGATCGAATCGATTATTCGATTCATTCGTTGGAATCGGTTTCTTAAACCAATTGCTTTTAGTCCTAAGATTAACTTGTTCTTTCAGGGTATCGTTCGTCCGAATCGTTCATATTGGTTTGACGGATAGCACATCCTAACGATTAACAAATGTTAAGTACAGAACCGAAATATGAGGAAGAAGTGGTTTCTGCAGCAAATCATCAACCGACATTTGTTCCAGTATCACAGTTACTCACGAAGCATTACTCCACTCCACCTGAAGGTTAACGGCCATGATTCTATCTCATACTCTATAGTCTATATATAAGGGAAAGGTAGCTTTGGAAAAGAGACACAGTATAAAAGAAATACAGAAACTCTGCCCGTTTATTTTCTTATCTATTCCTATTCTCTTGTAATCTTGTAATCTGTATAAAGAAAACTTGATACTGAATGACAGTGGACGTAGCTCTTCATTAACAGAGTGAACCACTATAAATCTGGCATGTTCTTTTATTTCTACATTATTTTGTTCATTTTATACTGATCTTGTGTATATATCCGAGCAAACAGGTCCATTTAACAGTGATTTGAAGGCCCAAGTTATCGATTACTTGGTTCAGTATTTCAGCAATTTAACCGTAGATCCACCATCTACATAAGTCCTTTTATGCGTCTTGCTGATAATATAATTGATATATGTTGGGGTACAATTTTGTTAGGCCCAAATTGTCCACAGGTGTAAGCAGTCCATAGTGATAATACAGGTCGAATAGATTGAATTGAGTTAATTAAAGTGAGATGTGCGAATCAAATTCGTTTCATTCGTTCGGCTCGATCTTGCTTGTATTCATATTGCATCAATTGTTGAAGGTAAATCAAACTCCTCTCTAAGCGTCAGACTGGATCTATCGTCACGAGTTGACAATTATTAGCATGAATTGGCAGGTGGTTACATGTCTAATCATGAATCGAAATGTGGAAAAGCACGATTCTTGTAACATATGACAAGTCGTCACGTGTTCTACTATTACGGTTACCTGCAACACACCGCTCTCTTCCATCAGATGATTGGAGATGGCTGCTCATCCCTGCTCTATATAAAGGGATAGCTTATGTATTGTGAGTGAGAGATAGAGAAAAACATACAAAAATGCTGCCAAATTGAATTCTTATTTCTTCTTTCTGCTCTCTTGTAACCTTTACCCAGAAATCATATTATAGTGAAGTACAGTGGATGTAGCTCTTTTAACAAAGTGAACCACTATAAATTCTATATGCGATATTTTTTATTTTTACAACATTATTTTATACTGTATATTGCAATTTGATATTGAACATTTACTTGAGCTAATAGGTCCAATTAATGGTGATTTGAGAGCCCAAGTTTCTTGAACAAAATTCAAATGATCCAAGTTAATATTTTCATATTTGATTGTAAATCTATCAATCTACAATATATGATTAAGTTAACGATGCGTAATGATAACAATACATAATGTCATTCATTTCTTAAGGCTTCAAGTGAATGATATATCTTTTTTTTTGGTGACATGTAATTAAATTAATGATATAGTATTTATTAAATCTTTTAGTATATCTTATAGGTTATATAATTATTATATCATTACGTAAATAATACGTAATGATAATAATACTCAAATGTAATATGTTAAAATAAGAAATATACGTGTATAATTTTTCTCTAATTTAACTATTTGAAAACTAAGAAATTTTGTTATACAAATATAAATACATGATAATATTTAGTTAGAAGGTATTTTAAGGTTTTGAATATGTGAAATTTTTTTAAAAAAAGGACATATAAATGATATTTTATAACGAAGACATGTATTAATTCAGTCCTTAAAAATAGACCGATTATGTAATTTTTACGTGTAATAGTTTAAAGGCCCATTTTGTTCGGCCCAATTTGAATCCCAAACAACGCGACGGCATGTCGTCTGACAGAGCCACATTCTAACAACACAAATCAACTGACGTGATATGTGACGCCACTTGTCTAATATAATAAATATTCCATAAAGTATAAGCTTCATCGATTCGGATGCCAACGCCCGTCTCATCTCAAATCAAATGATAGCCGTTAGATCAACTTTTGGTTTCCCATCGCACATACCAAAAATTCCAAGCCAAAAACGTTATAAATCGACCCATTCCGTAAAACCCTGGTCTCATAATCGTCGTCTCCTTCTTCAACAATTACAGAGATTTTCCTATTGAAGCCTTTCCATTTGCCAATTGTCACAGGGTTGAAATTCTTTCTTGAATTTGTCGCCAGTGATGGCGCCAAGTTCCTCACTCAGCCAGCCAACTCACACATGCTTTAGGATCAAAGGAAACACAACACACCAACGTACGGGAATTCTTCCCAACCCTTTATTATCTCGCATAAAAGGAATACAACCAACGTTGCTGGGATCACACACTCTGAAAATCGTGTCCCCAGCCTTAGCCATCCATGGCTTTAAATCAACAATAATGGGCAACACGTGTTGGCTGACTGCCCCAGCCACTAGGCCTTGCAAATCTAAAGGGACACATGTATTGGGTCTTCATTAGCCATATGGGGTAGAAGGGGCGCGGGTCCAAGTAACTGTTGGTAACCGCTCTCACACACATAGCAGTGGTGCACGCTTGACTCACAATCGAGCGCTACACAAGTCGGGTAACTGCCTAGCCATCTGCTCTCTTGCCACGTGCATCAGGGCCTGGTCTCTCCAAGCCACGTGTCATGTCCTGGTCTATCCGAGACATGTGCCTCAACTTCCCCATCATGTGCATCAACTAACTCTGATTGACCCACGTGTGTGCATGCCTACTCCTATGCACGTTGCCCTCATTGCATGCTGGTCCTTACGTCCAATCCATGCAAAACCACATTAAAATTGCAACCACACCTTCCTCTCGACTTGGCTGCTCACAGCCCGCGCACACAGGCTCAGGTTAAACCATCAGGTGCTTACAAACCCACCCCCACCGGATGAAGCCGACGTCCTTGTCGGGAGGTTCTCAAGGTAGGCCTTCACTTGTTCTTCAAACTACCACCAATTAACATCCCTTTCCCATGTTGCGTCCGCCTCACTACTGCCAACCCAATGCACAAGATAATCCATCCATCGATTTTTCCTGCTCTCACCTTGGGTTCGATGATCAAGAATTTTCACCATCTTTTTGTTGAATTCTTTTCTTACAACAGGAGGGGCTCTTTTCACTTGCTGCCTGTCACCATCTCCGTGATATGGCTTCAAGAAGCTTACATGGAATGTCGGATGTATCTTCATCCTCTCAAGTAACTGCAATATGTAGGCCACATTTCCTACTCGCTGTAACACAGGAAATGGCCCATCATACTTCTAGATCAGACCCTTGTGATAGCGCCTGTCCATCACTTTCTTCCAAATCTGTGGGGTCAGCTTCAAAAGGACTAAGTCACCTTCTTGAAATTCCAAAGACCACCTATGCTTGTCAGCATACCTTTTCATCAGTCTCTGTGCCTTGGCCAAGCTATCATGTGCTTGCTTGATCAACTCTTGCTTGTCACGAGCAAAGCGATACGCGGAAGGGCACTCACCTTGCAATTTCTGTTTGGCCACTTCCAATGGGGTCAGGGGTTGATGCCCAAGTGCAAGCTCAGAAGGGCTCAATCCCGTGGCAGAGGACTTATGGATGTTGTAGCAAAACCGTGCCGCATCAAGTAACTCCACCCTATTCTGCTGACTTGCGGTGACATAGCGCCGCAAATATTCTTCTAGCAAAGCATTTATCCGCTCCGTTTGGCCATCGGTTTGCGGATAATTGGCTGTAGAAAACTTCAATTTTGAACCCATAAGTTTGAAAAGATAAGTCCAGAATTTACTAGTGAATCTCGCATCACGGTCACTGATTATGTCCAGGGGTATGCCAAACACCTTCACCACGTGCTTCATAAACAATTCAGCTGCCACTTTGGCTGGACATGCATAGGGTGCAACCATGAATACAGCATACTTGGAAAACCGATCAACCAACACCAGTGTCGAACTCAAGCCTTCTACTGTTGGGAATGCCACAATGAAGTCCATGGAAATGGACACCCACGGCTTTTCAAGAATGGGCAGGGGCTGAAGAAGTCCCGCTTGCTTTATTTTCTCGGTCTTGTCTAGTTGGCACACTAGACATGTTCGAACATACATCTCGATGTCTTCCTCCATCTTTGGCCAGAAATAATGTTTCGACACAAGCACCATCATCCGCTCAATGCTGGGATTCCCTGCCCATAATGGGTCATGGGTCTCTTTCAGCAACTCTTGCCTTAGTCCCCCCCCCCCCCCTCTTGGGACAAAGAGTCGGCCTCCTCGTGCATACAGCAAGCCCTCATCAACCCAGTATCTTCGGACAAGTCCTTCTTTAACTTGCTACCTTAGTTGACAATATGCAGTGTCTGCCTCCGCAGCTTGTCTAATTTTATCAACAAAGTCAGTTTGAACAAGGGTCAATGAAGCCACATATGATTGTACCTCTTCCCTGCTTAGGGCGTCTGCTACCCAGTTCCCATTGCCTGGACGATGCAGCCATGCAAAGTTGAACTCAGCAAGAAACTCCTGCCAATGGGCCTGTTTTGGGGATAGTTTCTTCTGAAACTTGAAGTAAGTGTTGGCTACGTTGTCCATCACAACAGTAAACTTTGTTCCCAGCAGGTAATGTTTCCATATTTCAAGACAATGGATCACAACCACCATCTCTTTCTCATGGGCTGAATAGCGCTGCTCCACGTCTTTCAGCTTTCTACTCTCATATGTGATGGGGTGCCCTTCTTGGACCAACACCCCACCAATGGCTCGGTCAGATGCATCAGTATGCACTTCAAATGGTATTTCAAAATCAGGCAACTATAGCACCGGTTCGAAAGTCACCACTACCTTGATTTTCTCAAACGCTTCTTGGCAATCTACTGTCCAAGCCCACTTTTTATCCTTCCTTAGCATGTCTGTGAGTGGATTCACCTTCTTGGAGTACCCTTCAATAAAGCGTTTATAATAGTTAGCCAAGCCAAGGAACGATCTCAACTTGGTTACCTTGGTAGGGGTGGGCCAATCCACAATGGCCTTGATCTTTCGTTCATCCATTTTGATCTGCCCCTTACTAATCTTGTGCCCCAAAAACAAGATTTCTTGCATACAAAACTCGCATTTCTCCTTTTTCACATACAAGGAGTTTTCCCTCAGTTTGCAAAACACCTTCCTTACTTGCTCAATGTGTTGAGCCAACGACATACTGTACACCATAATATCATCCAAATAGACCACTACAAAACTATCCAGAAACTCATAGGGCACATCGTTTAAGAGGTTACAAAAAGTAGCAGGGGCGTTAGTGAGACTGAAAGGCATTAATAGGAATTCAAATGAGCCATACCTAGTGACCATTGCTATTTTAAACTCACCTCCCTCGGCAATGCGGACTTGCCAATACCCAGACCACAAGTCAAGTTTGGTGAAGTAAGAGGTCTTTGATAGTCGGTCGAATAAATCTGTTACATTAGGCACGGGGTACTTGTTTTTCACCGTAACCTTGTTGAGTGCTCGGTAATCCACACACATGCGGAGGGACCCATCCTGCTTTTTCTGGAACAAAACAGGTGCACCATATGGGGCCCTTGATGGCTGTAAGAAGCCTGCCTCCAGCAACTCATCCAATTGCTTTTGTAATTCTGCCAACTCTACAGGCGCCATGCGATAAGGGGCATGGGCAGGGGGTATAGCGCCTGGTTCAAGGTTTATCTTGTGGTCAAAATTCCTCCAAGGGGTTAACCTTTTTGGTAGTTTAAGTGGCATCACATCTTGAAATTCTTCAAGCACTCCAGCCACTTCGTCAGGTATATCTACAACTTGGTCTGGCTTGATCTCGACCAAGGCAGCCACTAATGTTGTTTCACTCCGCTTTAAACCTGACTTTAACTGGAAAGCCGGACAATGACAATGGCTTCTCTGCAGTTTGCTCACAAAACTCCATCCAAACGAAACACGGTTTGGCCTCATCTTGAATGAATAGGCCACTCAAATGGGGCACGGCTACTGCTTTTGCCTTCGCAAAGAACTCTATTCCAAGGATCAGGTCGTAATCATCAAGGGGGACCGCCATGAAGCAACACTCTTGTTCCCAATCACCAATCTTCAAGGACGACGTGGTCATTCCTTGGATGGGCTGTGCACCAGAATTCACAGCCTTGATCCTACTCGAGGTCTTTGAAACGGTAAGCCCAAGGTCTCCAATTTTTCGCTGTGAAAGGAAATCGTTGGTCGCACCAGTGTCTAACATCACTCGCACTGCATGCCCATTCAGCAACACATTCACATACATGAGCCCCTTTCGAGAGCCCTGTTTGTCACCCGTGATAGCATTTAGCAACTGAAGGGGATTTAGTCTCGGTTTTGCAGCACTTTCCTCATCATTAGACCTTTCCTGAGTAATGAGGGCCGAGAGCTTCTCCTTTCTTGGGTACTCTCTTGCCCAATGAGGGCCATCACATATAAAGCATCCTGAGTTTTTCTTGTTGTGAGGTGCCTCTGCCCCCTTCGACTTTGAGGCCTTCCATTCTTTTCTCTTCTGCTTATCTTTCTTTCCCTCTTTGCCAAATTTCTGGCTTCTCTTGCCGTCATCCTTGGGCTTCTTCCTGTCAGTGTTAGACGAAGAAGGCCCAAATTTGTAGTCGATCAGGCTATCCGCAGTAGCAATAGCCATAGGCAAATCCTTCACATTTTGCCTTCATAATTCGGCCTGAGCCCAAGGTTGTAGTCTGGAGAAGAAATTGAACAACTTATCTTCTTCCGACATGTTCTTGATGTCAAGCATCAAAGAATTGAATTCTCTCACATAATCCGACACTGGACCAGTGTGCTTCAACTTTTTCAAAGTTTCCCTTGCTAACCAAGCCGAGTTCAGGGGCAAGAATTGATCCTTCAATTCTTTCTTTAGGGCTTCAAACGTGTCAATCCGAGGCCTGTTTGAGTTTGCATCATCATCCAACCGTGTGCGCCACCAAAGTTTGGCATCACCGCAAAGGTACATGCTTGTTATCGTCGCTTGTTCATTTTCTATCACACGAGCAGCCTTGAAATACTGCTCCATATCCCACAAAAAATTCTATAATTCCTTCGCATTTCGATTGCCATTGAATGGCTTTAGTTCAGGGACTTTCACCTTCGATGAACCAGGGACACCATCGGTTGGCTGAGGGGTTGCCACAGCCCTCTTGATAATGTTTAACTCGTCCTCCAATCTCTTGGAGTTGTCTTTCACCAGGTCAACCATCGTGATGTAATCGTGCATCATGGAAGAGAAACGTTCCTCCATGTCTTTCATCAGGTATGCACGCGCTGCCTTCAGGGCAGCAATTTGTTCAGACTGTCGCTCAAATTGAACAGCCAACTCGCGGCATCATCAGTCAAAGGGGCACCAATGAAATCTTCCAGTCGGGTAAGCCGTTCCTGAATTTCGTTCATAGTTGCCAACCCAGAAACACCACCGGGCCACGCTCTGATACCAGATTGTCACAGGGTTGAAATTCTTTCTTGAATTTGTCACCAGTGATGGCGCTAAGTTCCTCACTCAGCTAGCCAACTCACGCACGCTTTAGGATCAAAGGAAGCACAACAGACCAACGTACGGGAATGCTTCCCAACCCTTTATTATCTCGCATAAAAGGAATACAACCAACGTTGCTGGGATTACACACTCCGAAAATTGTGTCCTCAACCTTAGCCATCCATGGCTTTAAATCAACAATAATGGGCAACACGTGTTGGCTGACTGCCCCAGCCACTAGGCCTTACAAATCTAAAGGGACATGTGTATTGGGTCTTCCTTAGCCATCTGGGGTAAAAGGGGCGCGGGTCCAAGTAACTGCTGGTAACCGCTCTCACACGCACAGCAGTGGCGCACGCTTGACTCACAATCGCACGCCACACAAGTCGGGTAACCGCCTAGCCATCTGCTCTCTTGCCACATGCATCAGGGCCTGGTCTCTCCAAGCCGCGTGTCATGTCCTGGTCTATCCGAGACATGTGCCTCAACTTCCCCATCATGTGCATCAACTAACTCTGATTGACCCACGTGTGTGCATGCCTACTCCCATGCACGTTGCCCTCCTTGCATGCTGGTCCTTACATCCAATCCATGCAAAACCACGTTAAAATTGCAACCACGCCTTCCTCTCGACTTGGCTGCTCACAGCCCGCGCACACTCGCGCACACAGGCTCGCGTTAAACCATCAGGTGCTTACACCAATGTTCCTCGAGTTTTTTGATTAGTTCTTGTTAGTCTCGATATTATTTCCCATTTGTCGTTTCCATGATTTTGATTTCGTTTGTTTTTTCTCGTTTGATTTTTAGAAAGGATTTCGTTTCTCAAATTTCATGCTTTTGGAATCGAGGAGGCCCAAATGATGAATCTTTGTAATGGTTCAATGCTCAGATTATGATTCTTGGGCATTTTGATTCATTAGTTTAATTGAATAGGAAGATCTGATGCCTTTTCATCTTTTACCGACTCTTGAGCACGTGAAAATATGCTCTTTTCACGATTTCTATTTCTTTTTCCCAAGTTTTTTCTTTTCTTTATTTCGGTAAGTGCATTGTTTTATCTGTTTTTTTTTTAGTATTTTTTTTTGTTTTGTTTTTCATTGTCGGTTTTGTTGGGCCAATGATGCAATATTTTATTTCGACTGAAGTGCAAGCTTTAAGCTTTGCGTAAAGTGCTGAAATTTATGAACTAGGACGGTCTGAGGCTGATTTATTTGAACCATTTCTGTTATCTTTGTATTACTTGTTTTAATTATCTGTCTACTTTTGTTTTCGATGAGTTTTACGTTCTTTTTCCGCTAAAAAATGGCTGTTAATGATGAGGCTATCAATCTACAGTCATCCCTGTCTGATATATGGGTGCTGAAAATTTGTGATCTGACAGTTTGTATATATAGTTTAACAAATTTTACATCTTTTTTTTTTTTGTCTTTTCATCTGAACAATGGTTCTGTTTCCTTCGGTGCTTCGGCAAGTTCGACATTGATCGAATTTGTTTCTCTCATTTCAGCTGGTTATTTGAACTGAAGACGACCATTTAGCTTAAGCATTGGCTATTGATAAAGCCAAAGATGAACGTTTTGTGGATTTTACAGTAAAAACACTCGTCATCGAATTTAAATATAGAAACTTAACCCGAATATTATTCTAAAGAAATCAAAATAAGACTGAAATTGAAGACAATGTAGGAATAAGAAAGAACAATGGGGTTGAGACAAGGACACGCAACCGGAATGTATTAGTACAATTGTTTGCCACAAATTCACCGTCTTTGGGCTTAAAGCATATATCGATACCACGGATACTTCATTAAAAGTACACATCATGATTTAATGATGCAATACTTACAACATTCTACCATCTTTTAAAGCGGCATAGTGCATAACATTTCATCTAGGCTTACGCGAACTCAGTTCTTAACAGAATTCTGAGAAGTTTAACGACATCCTCCCTAATATGAACAAAAATGAGAAAGAGAAGCCCCTTGTCGGCTGCTTTGAGATTGAAGCCAAACCAAACGTGAACAGTGGAGAGGAGAGGAAGATTATTATGCAAAATTTGCAAGGAAACCTGACCAAATTGCTGCAAGTGCCAACCCAAACCCATCGAAATACATTGTGGCTCCTGTCAAAAATTTGAGAACGACTATTAGATTACTACCTGCACTTCTCTTAACCCTTATGTCTCCGACCAAAATTGAATATTTCTCTAGCCTACTTGATTGTGATGTAGCGGTTTGTCCCATGCTTCGCCCAGTGATCCTTGAGATCAACTGAATTTGAAAGATCGTGGCCTTCGGCTGCAAGCCGGCTAAGAAGCTTGTTGAAAGCACTTCCGCTCATTTTTCGGCCACCAACTCGGGCATGCCGCTTGTTTGGCACTGCAGGCAGGGGATACATTGACATGGTGGTTGTGCAACATGAAGACTGCCAACCTCCATTCCCCCATTTGTAGCATTGTCTTAGGACTCCAGTGCACGAACACACTGGTGCTGGCATGGTGGAGTCATCGAACGAAACTTGGTTCAACCCCAGGTCTTGACCTTTCCAATCGGCCTTTGACACAACCAATTGTTTGTTAAGATCATCACCTCCACCAACCATTCCTTGCCCACTCTTCCACTCAGGTGCCTTGCCAAATGTCATCTTATTCAAGTCCTCACTCTCCTTTTTGATTTTCCTTGGAGGTTTTGAAGCCTTCTTATTTGGTGATACCGATTTGGGCTCCTTCATTCTTTTCCCTCGCCGTGACTTCACAGCATCTGAAGCATCTGGT
Source organism: Artocarpus hirsutus (assembly GCA_946598075.1). Lineage (NCBI taxonomy): Eukaryota > Viridiplantae > Streptophyta > Magnoliopsida > Rosales > Moraceae > Artocarpus > Artocarpus hirsutus. The sequence continues at coordinate 56,728 of CAMOHE010057831.1, forward strand.
GATATTGGGAGGGAATCTGTTGCGTTCATTTCTCTGGTACTGTAAGAAGCTTCGTTCACGTATTGCATATGATGTGTATGCGTCTGTGGGTGATGCATATGCTTTACCCCGCGTGAAATTTGGCATCCTGGTGGACACGAAGACATGTTACCATTACTTAAGGAGTTCTCCCGATACTGAAGGGTTGCAACAGCACTGTCTCGTTCCATTATGGCATTGTTTCGTTCTGCAATTGCTGCGTCTCTCTGGAGGAATGCCATGTCTCGCTCGGCAAGCGCAGCTTTTTTCTCTGCAAGGGCCAAATTTCTTTCCTGAATGGCCGCATCTCTTTCAGCCATTAGTGCCATTATTTGTTTCATAGATGGTTGATGTTGCATCATCCACTGCAATAACAATATTATAAACAGACATCATCTGCAAGGAAAATCCTTGAGAAAAATATCTACCTGCATAAATAATTAACTATGTATACATGATAACACTATTGTATTAAGTTTCTACTTCTTACTATCTAATGAAAATTGCTTCCACATACCTGACCCTGAGCTGTTTTATACTGATCTCCTTTGTGCCTTCCATTTTCACGATGCCCCCCATCATCCATCTGAAACTCCAAAGTGCAACAATGTTCAGTCAATTGAGCATTGAATAATGGTTCAAGTTAAAGAACCTTCAGTTGATCAAAATTTTGAAACTAGAGTTACCTTTACTCACAAAATGATACGACTTTATACTGATGAGTCAAAAAAGAAACATTCATATCTCATCATCATATTATTGCTTTTAATTAGATTTGTGTTGGACAAAATATTCTCTGACCAATGCAGGACAAATAGAAAGAAAGAATATGTATAGAGAAAGGGGAAGAAAGAGACAGAATCATTTAAGACTAGTTAGAAAAATATATAATCGAGTGGGACAACTTTATTTTTCTTTATTCCATTCAATTGTGCTCAAGAGACGCAATCCTAATTCAACCAGGAAACTAGGGAAGCTAAACTAAAATAAAAGGCAAGCAAAATTTAAATCATTATAAAAAAATCCTAACTAATAGGATATTCTTCCATCTCTAAATATCCAATACCATAAATAGTATCAGGAAGACTGACATAACTCCGTCACGTTCACATCTTGGCTAAAAGTGTTCTTTGAGGTCCTCAACAAAGGCTCACGGATGAAGACTGTGTTTGAAGAAAATTTAGAATGAAGGAAGAACTGCAAGACTTACCTAGGGTTAAAGTTGTTAATTTTTATTCTATAATACGAGCTACAGATGTTAATTTATTTATGCTAAAAAAAAAGGCACCCGAAGGCATCATAGTGCCAAGTTCATGGCGGAACAAAAAGGGTAGGTAATCTAAATACATAAAGATTAATCAAGTTTTTAGCCATTAATGACACAATCTATGTCACTATCCTACTCCAGTGAACATAACAATTAAGCCTTGGCAATTAAGATGAAACAATAAGTACAATAAATTTTCATTCAAAACCTAAAAACAGAAGTAATTTCCGGTGCAAACTTCACGTAAGTGTTGCCAGTCAAAAGGATCATTTTGTCATCGCAACAACGAAGCTGATAAATAGCCCAATATCACAGATTCGGAACTACATTCCAAAGACGATTCAAAAACTAACTTCACTACAACACCAATTTTGTACCTTAAAAAATCCACAAAGCAGTTCAAGTGCATACATATACCAGTGATAAGAAATGCGCTCGGTTTTCCCACAAAGTACTATAACCAATTCCAAACCACAACCTAAATCGAGTACATAAATCGAGCTTGAATTCTTAGCCGACGGCTACAATTGAACCACCATAACCTTAGCGATCGACAATTCTAAAGTATCAGACTTTTAACAACAGAATAATGCCCTAGAAATTAAAAAGCCCCAAACTCCAAAAATCACCTCATTTTAGAAGCTACCAATAGCAATTAGCAAACAAAACCAGCAAAAAATAAACAGCAGCGAAATCATTCGAAGTAACAAGCAAAAATTGAGACGAAGACCGAATAGAAAACGAACAAAACTCGGTAAACGCCACTGGAAGTTGCGGAGTTGACTATAATCAAAGAAATTACAGAAGAAAAAGAAATCGCCATGGAAGCAGAGATGAGCAGAAACCAGAACTTACCGCAAAGAATAGCGAGCCAAAAGCAGAGATTTGTCGAAACCCTAACTTCGAAGTGGAGGAAAAAAAATCTGAGGAAGGAACACTTTGTGTTTGGTGGAGAGGGAGAGAGGAATTTCCACTTTTTTTTGGTGCAGAAGAAAAGAGTGAGAGGGGGCTGGTGTGGGGTTTTTACCTGTCTCTGTCTACACAATTTCTTTTTCTTTTTTTTTTCTTTGTAAAAAATAAATAAAATATATTTAAGTAGCGGAGCGGGATTGCGGAGGGGTACATTCTGATGGGGCTGAACTGTAGACATTGGCTCTCTCTACATTTCGGCCGTCAACATAGCGGACCCTCCAGATTCGTGCAAAAAGCTATTTCTTTTTTATTTTTTTGCGCACCTGCGTACCATGAAATTTTGTCCTAAAGCCACGTTAGGTGAAATAAAAGGAGATGTTTTTAAGTTTGGGTGATTTGAATTAATATTTGAGTTAGTAATTTAAATTGTTATTTAAATTAATGTTTGGATGTTTATTTAAGTTTTAATTTGAGTATAAAATAAAATTAAAATTTGTGTTTGGAGATGTAGTGAAGATATTTTTTGATTTATTAATAAATCTAATAAAATCTTAATGTTAATGATCTTAAAAAATATGTAATATGGATCTTGATTTATTACTCTCTTCGTTAGAAACACAGTGGAAGAAAGAATTATCTCAATTTGATGTCAAATGAAAAAGTTATGATTTTTTTCCTCAAATATAAGAGAGAGAATTTTAGTTTTTATTGTTGCAAATATATTCGAGTATTAAAAGTTTAAGGGGATGAGAACTCTGAAAACTTGGATTCTTAATACTCAAATAATTCGGATTCATTCTCTTAAGGTCCGTTTAGCACAGTTTTTACTTGTGTCTTTAGTCAATAAAAAAATAAAAAGCTATAGCATTTCAGTAAGTATTTTGAACCGTATTTTTAAAAGAATTTAATGGGTCAAAATAGTTTTAATTATTTTTAAAATATAAAAATGTTATATTTAAGCTTACAATATATTGTTGATACTTTGGTATAAATTTTAAGTCTATTTTAGAAGTGTTTCTTTGAGAAGCTACATTTCGTGGCTTTGACAGAAAGTACTTCTGGAGAGCAAAAGCTCTTCTAACAGTTCATTAAAACACTTATAGAAACAGCTTTTGGACTTAAGAACTCAAAAATAATTTTTAAGAAGTCTCCTCAAATAGACCCTTAACATATATTCTGTCAATAGGAAACATAATCACCAAAATAACGATATTAGATGAGCATAGAAATTACGTATTATTTAGAGCCTGTTTTGAACAACGGTTGAAACTTATTTTATAATTGAAATTGTTTTTTAGTTTAAATTTTGTGAGATAAACACTTTAACAAAAACGCTGGCATCGTAACTGCCAAGCAAGGGATTATTACAACTTGATCAATTGTAATTCAAATATTACTTTTAGTCTTAAGTGCGTTTGGTTTGCTGTTTGAATCATGGTTCGAATCATTCTGTTTCAGGATTTTCTCTCATAAAAATTTAAACATTCATTTAAAATTTTTATTTAAATCTATGAACCAAACGTAATCTTAGTTTTTTTGTTTTGCTTTTTTTATTTTTTTGTTCTTTTTGCCAAGTTCAAAATGAGCTAGTATATTTCAGCAGGTTGAATTTATTATTTAAACTTTTGCTAGTGTGTCTTTCCTCACGTAAAAAATTTAAATTTTTGGTCAAACTTTGAACCAAACGGTCCAAATAACAGTCGACAAAGACGACAAGACACGGAAGTAGCCAAAATATAAATTCCCAGCCAATGCAGTTGTCCTTTTTCTCCCCTTCATTTCTTTCTTTCTATATTTTTTTTTGCTTCTTCTTTTTTACTCCTACCGCATTGTTTATAGATGCTTTATTATAGTTTATACTGTTAAGTCTAGAAAAACAATTAAAGAAACATTCTAACAAAAATACACTTACCACATCAATGCTAGTAGGGTGTTTAGAAAGGTGATAGGAATTAATAGTTAGAGCTATTTTTACTGTAACATGTGAAGTTTTATACTGTAGTAATTTTTTTATTTGTTACTATAACATGTAAAAATTTTACACTATTTATAATTAAATTTGTAATAGAAACCACAATTTTCACTACTTAACCAAATATGGGGTAGATTAAACTACACTGTAAACTTGCAAATCTTCCATGATCGTACAATTTTTTTCGGCTGAAAGTAATGTACTTTATCGAGTAGGCTGAAAGTAAACTTGCAAAAACGACAGTAGTTGGAATTTAACAACACCCTTTCAGAATTTAGATATTGAAGAACAACACCCTTTAAGAAATTGGATATTGAAACTGGAAAATTATGCATATTCTCCACCGTTTTTTTTTTTTTTACTTCGGGTACGGTTTGCCTTGTTCTTTTGTTCGCACGAGGACATATGCTTTTACAGGCAAGATGGCTTGGAAAAACAGGAGATTCCCGGTGAACTTGTAAAGTTAAAAATTAGGCACAAGCAAATAGCATCACTACAGTTGATGAACACGATGATTTTTTCCCCACTTTCCTGGTTTCATTATATTGCACCAAAAAAGGCTCACTTTTGGAGAAGTAGAATTAATCCGTGCTTTCCTTCCTCTCAATACTTGATTTACTTAGAACAAGTACACCAACCACAATAAGCATAGCCCCTGCAAACCACTATAAAAACGCAAACTGTTAGCAGGTTTGCAACTGGTTACAATGTCAACAAGTACATAAATAAGAAAAGCTGCTCAGCCTTCTTGATAATGACAATTAATATCTTCTCAACGAGATTAAAACTCAAGCTAATAAAAGATATGAACCATGCCACTCAAAATTACTCATTTAGTAAACTTTATAAATGAAATCGTTTTTCTGACAAGTAGATTATATATTTTTCACCAGCTTAGGCAAAACAAATTTTAGATTTTATTGCACAAAAGTGTCAGCTTGAAACAATATACAGCCTTCCAACCACATGCTTAAAAATCCTCCCTTCCTAATTTCTCAAATAGACTTAACTAATTAAAGGTAATAAATCTCTTGTGTTCGTTCTGTCAGAATAGTTCTTAGCACTGTCTTGTACACATATCTTATCATCATTCTTATACGAAGTACAAAAGCAACAACAATGCTTTAAGAAATCATCTTATATATTTCCCCAATTCAAAAATTTTTTTGGCCCTTTTATCAAATTATGCCAAACATCTGTCCGACTTACCCGAATCGACAATGCTTCCTGAAACAACAAATATCCGGCTAGACCAGAAGTAAGGAAATTGGTGGCGAAGTTCGTCACCGTCGCTTGTAGAGAAGAAAGGGATTTAAGGCTGTTGACATAACATCCCCACATTGTGACGTTGAACAATACCACTAGACCATACTTAAGAATCTGCACAATTACAAATTTTTCAGATCAATCCCAAAAACATACTTCCTTTTATTGAAATTCTTACTATCGTCACACAAATGGCAAAAAAAACGAAACATAAATTTATAAATCAGAATCTTTTTTCTTTCTTCTTTGGAGTCCAAAGTCGTAAAGAACCAATATTTATGCAGACCGAGAATCCATAACGATCTTCCTAATTCTAGGTCAATCGATAACTGAACACAAAGTTTACATTGTTTATTGATTTCAATTGAGCAAAATTTGAATTAGATTATAAAAATCAGAGTTCCGCCAAACAAAAATTAGCACTTATCGGATTATAAGCATTCAAATGCAAATGAATTGCCAAATAGGGACTGATTACAGGGATCTGAGAGTGAGAATTGAAAGGAACCTGAGAAGTGAAGAGCTTGGCGGAAATGGCAGCGAGAGCGGCAGTGAGTCCGGCGGATATAGCCCAGACGTAGCCTTTTCTGTTGTTATTCTGCATCGGAACTCCAAACGTCGTTGTTTAGAGGAGAGGAGGAGATGAGACAAAAGCACGGTATGCGTTGAAGCTGTTACTCGTTCATTTTATGGGTTTAATAAATAAATATATATATATATATATTATATTGCAAAATAATAATATTGTTTTATAATGATTTTCAAATTTAATGCTATGAAGCTGCTTATTATGATAATTTTAATAATTATTATTTTATTATTTTAAATTTCTAGTTGTATTTGACGTAACTGTTATATGTGATGTTGAGGTGTTGGGTTCCTCGATCGAAGCTTAGCGGGCACCTCAAATGTATTGACGAGAGGGCCCCTGCTCGAGGAGAGGCCCAGCTCGGATTTGCCTCCAGTGAAGAAACGCGTCCCCTAGAAGTCGAACCCGTATCCTCTTGAATAAGAGAGTCTTAGGGCTTATCCTAGGTACTAATTGGCCAGGGAACCCAACACCTTAACATCAAATGCGCATTCAAATGGGAGACTCGAGCTCAACCGAGTGGGTCCCTGCTCGGGGAGAGACCTTAGCTCGGTAGTGGCTCCCTCCGACGTATTGGGTCCAAGGTGGCCCTCTGTTCGGGGAGAGGAGCAGAGCTTGTATTTACTTGGAATAGGCCCTAAGACCATCTCATTCAAGATGATGCGGGTTCGACTCTTGGGGGATGCGCCCGCCCTGCGGGAGGCAAAAATACAAGCTCTGCCCCTCTCCCTGAGTAGAGGGCCATCTTGGACCCAATACGTCGGAGGGAGCTACCGCCGAGCTGAGGTCTCTCCCCGAGCCCGAGCAGGCACCCACTCGGTTAAGCTCGAGTCTCCTATCCGAATGCGCGTTTGATGTTGAGGTGTTGGGTTCCCCGACCGGAGCCTGGCAGGCACCTCTAACGTATTGCCGAGAGGGCCCCTATTTGGGGAGAGGCCCAGCTTGGATTTGCCTCCAGTGAAGAAGCGCGTCCCTCAGGAGTCGAACCCGTATCCTCTTGAATAAAAGGGTCTAAGGGCCTATCCCAAGTACCAATCCATCTAATTTGGATGGATTGCTACCTGGGATAGGCCCTAAGACCCTCTTATTTAAGAAGATACAGGTGGATTGGTATCTGGGATAGGCCTTAAGACCCTCTTATTCAATAGGATACGGGTTCGACTCTTAGGGGACGCGCTCCTTCATTGGAGGCAAATCCTAGCTGGGTCTCTTCTCGAGCAGAGGCCCTCTCGACAATACGTTTGAGGTGCCCACCAGGCTTTGACCGGGGAACCTAACACCTCAACATGTGTAATTTATTATTATTTTTTTAGAATCAAAACTGTTATAATTAATTTGAATAATCAAGTACAACAACAATTTTTATAGGTGAAGGAGATTTCTCTAATTAAATGAGCTCATCATTTATATCAAGAGCATAAGAAGTCAAACAATAGGCTGCATTAATTGTTGTTCAAAATACATGACTTCTCTTAATTATTGGAAAAAAAATTACTATAATGTAAAGCTCTCATATATTACAGTAAAAATTGTTCTAACCAACGGTTCTCACTACTCTTCTAAAGACCCTCTAATGTACACAAAAAACACAATACAAATATACGCGACACTTTTGAAAATTATTTCGTGGGAGTTTATATGTAACAGTTAACTATGTTTGCTACAAGCATACTATTTACAATAATACTAATATGACCAATAATAACAACAATTATTATTATTATTATACTACTTTATTTAGCCAAATTTATCTTTTTCAAGAAATTAAAAATATTACTAAGCATATATAAATAAGAATGGCTATAATAAATATATTTTATTACTATCAGAATAAGAAGATTCTAAAGTTTCCTAATAATAAAGATTTTTCCAATAAAATAAGAAATCAATCAATTATAAAAAATAAAGAGTTGTAAAATTTGTATGCAAAATTTATATGTAATAATTTAACTATATATGCAACAAACATACTATTTACAATAATAATGATATGAATAATTATTATATTACTTTATTTAGGGAAACTTATCAGGAAACTAAAAATATTACTAAGTATATATAAACAAGAATAGCTTGAATAAATATATTTTATTACTATCAGAATAAGAAGATGGTGAAAGTTTCCTCAATAATAAAGATTTTCCCAATAAAATAAGAAATAAATGAATAATAAAAATAAAAAGTTGAATGCGAAACAAACAGTAGCAGGGCCAATTTACTCACCTTTTTATTTATTTTTATTGTATGTTTTTCTTTTTTTATTATTTTTCTTTCTCTCTGTGTTTTAATTCCAATTTTTCTTTGTTACACTCCTTAACTAGGACCAATTTACTCGCCTTTTTATTTATTTAAAAAATTGAATCTTCAAATTTATTATTGCACATTTTTCTTTTTTTTTTTTTTAATTTTCTCTCTCCGTTTTTTAATTTCATTCTAAATTTCTTCCTTTATAGACTTATTATTTGTGAAATGAGACAGCGGTAAACAATAAAGACTATTTGTGAAATTACAAAATCACCCAGAAAACCGCAGCGTTTAGAGTTAAAAGAAGCGGCGATTGGTTTGCATAAGACGAGTTTATCTGAGTTACTAAGTCCAAAACTCGCTCAGTTTTGTCTCAGAGAAAAATAACAACTCGTCCACGCTGGCAATCCTCAACTACAGAAACCAACCAATCAAAAGCAAGCACCAGGATCGAGGACTTTTCAAATTTATGTCTTTTTCTCTCTCCAAAAATGCCGTTAGAGACTTGAAGTCCACGTTCTCCCCCCATGTCTTTCCCCTTAAACCGACCTAATCCCATCTGGTCTTTATATAAATAACCGTGCAACATGACCTTTCTCATTCTGTCGTAATATTTGTCTCGGCGCTCCCTCCTCTTCCTCGAAAGATCAATTTCTCAAGCCCTAAATTTCGGTATTTTTCTTTCTCTTTCGATTCAATTCTTTCTATATTTTGTTTTCTCTTTATATGTTTCTTCTTCTGCCTTAGATGTCGATTGATCTTTGCGAATAGGGTTTCGTAATTTTTGCGCGATTTTCGTTAGGCCGGGATCTAAATCGTTTCGCCATCTTTGCAGATTTCTTGAAGCTTTCCGATTTCTTGTTCTGAGGAGAGATGGCTCGTACCAAGCAAACTGCTCGCAAATCGACTGGTGGAAAGGCTCCGAGGAAGCAGCTCGCTACCAAGGTGCGTGAACCCTGGGTTTCGAATTCGATTTCCTTTTTTTTTCGAATTTTCATGAAGTGAATTTTGTAGGGAGTTTATATTGTGAATCGGTGATTCAGAACATTTTCATTGTTTAGAACGATATATTCCGGAATAGGATTTTTGTAGGGAGTTTCTAGCGGGAATCGTTGATTCGGAACTTTTTCATTGATTAGAGTGGTAATATTTTCGGTTTTCTGATGTATGAATTTTGTATTTTATGGGGAAACTGATGGAGGATTGTTTCTGTTTGGTGGACCCCGGGTTTTTAATTCGATTTATATTTCTTTTTTCAAAATTTCGAAAATAGGATTTTGTATGGAGTTTCTTTTCGGGAATCGTTGGTTCAGAACGTTTTGATTGTTTGGAGTGATAATACTCCGGAATAGGATTTTGTAGGGAGTTTCCATCGGGAATCGTTGATTGAGAATCTTTTTCATCGCTTAGAATGATAATATTTTCGTCTTTCTCATTGACGACTGTCTTTTCTCGGGAAATTAATGGTAGAATGGATTTCCCTTTGTCTAAAGGGTGGTTTTACGGTTTCATGATTTTTAACAGTATTCTTTTCTTTTGACATTGAATTTTAACTTTGATTTCTTGGAATTCCTGTTTAGGCTGCAAGGAAATCGGCTCCAACCACCGGAGGAGTCAAGAAACCTCACCGTTACCGCCCTGGAACTGTTGCTCTTCGGTAATTTCTACGTCTCAATTAACAAATTTTCTTTATCCAATTTCCATGAATTTTAACATTGCCCTTTAACACAAGATTAAATTCTGTTGGTACAGTGAAATTAGGAAGTACCAGAAGAGCACTGAGCTTTTGATCCGCAAGTTACCCTTCCAGCGTCTTGTTCGTGAAATTGCTCAGGACTTTAAGGTATAGACGTTCCCCAATCCTTACATTGTGTTCTTCAATCATGAAGAAAATATAAAGATTTTTTCTGATTTTATCTCTGCATTGTCTAATATAATCTTGTTTCTTGTGAACTGTAACAGACTGATCTTAGGTTCCAGAGCCATGCTGTTCTTGCTCTTCAAGAGGCTGCTGAGGCTTACCTTGTGGGTCTGTTCGAGGATACCAACCTGTGCGCCATCCATGCCAAGAGGGTCACCATAATGCCCAAGGACATTCAGCTTGCTAGGCGTATTCGTGGAGAACGCGCTTAAACCTTTCTTTTTAGTCTATTGATGATGGTGATTTTCTTAGTGGTTAGGTTGATATAGGTGGTGACTTTTCTTCCTTTTGTTTTGATGTATAGATTTCTTAATACTTGGAAACTTGTGCCATGATAGGAGGATTATTGCATTTGAATTCTATTTCTACGCGATGAAGCCAAATTCTAATTAGTGATAAATCTAGACTTTATCATATCACATTTTGCTTATTCTTGATGTGATTGATTTTGTTTTTGAGAATTTTTAGAAATATTTATTTACGTTTTTTTAAAGTAAAAATTTTTAAAACATGTTTCGTATAATTTTTAATTTTTTTAAATAAAATATTTTTGTATATTTTAAAAACAATATTAAATGGGTTCTTAATTTCTTCTTGTCTTTTTGCCCCATATTTAAATGTTGTAACGGGCTGATGGGCCTCTGTAGAATGGTCTGCTTTGTTGAGTGGGAATATTTTTGGGAAAGTATTGTAAATAATCTTATGTGGTGTTTGCAATTAAAATTGTGTTTGCAATTAAAACAAAATTTTTAATTTAGAATATTGTATTATGAAAGAATTTTATATTATAATAATTTTTTGTTTTTTAACTAGTTGTAAATTGAAAAATATTTCTAAGTAGGTTTGTCAAATATGGTAGTAATCTTGAGTCGTTTGGAAATAGGCTACACATTTTTAATAATGAGAAAATCTTAGGCTATCTTTAGTTTTAGTAATTTTGATCTCTCTCGGCCAATAAAAAGTCTATTTTTAGTTTTAGTTTTAGTAATTTGCCAATTACTTCGATTGTTTATCGTCGAAGTGATATTTACTTGAGTCTCGAGAATACTGGTTTGGGATCACTTCTGAGTGGTGATATGATATATATAGACAGAAAACACAAAAAAAAAAAAAGAGATGGCATCAACACCAAAAAAAAAAAGAAAAAATCAAGTCCTCCCCAAAACTGTTACAAATGGAGCGTATAGAATTTGGCAGCAAGTGACAATGACTGTGGCGGGGGCAAATGATCCGATCTTGGTGAGCTCCACGGACTAATTTGGAGATCTGTGCAGCCGGATGAGGGGTCCGCGCATCTGAATAGAACAACGAAGGTGGCTTGGGGGTAGACAAAGATCTCGTGTCTGTGCTTTTATGAATATATCTGGTGATGGGGAAGTGGGGAATACCAGGGTTAAGGTGCATGTTAGGCGAAAAAAATTTTACTTCTCCAGTTAAGGTTTTCAGAAGTCATATTTTCTTAAGTGGCTTCGTTGTAATAAATTAGTAGTATGTCGTTTTTGGACAAGGTCTTGCAGATTAGTTTGATACTCGATGATGCAAATTCGGCCACTAAAACGATATTTTCCTTGTGTGAATTCACGGGCTGCGTGAAATATGTCAAGCTTTCATTTTGAATTGGGCCTTGAGTTCATTTTTAGACGAGAATTATGTCAAGTAATATGGACCCATACTCGTGGACTGTTTTGTTTTGGTGACAACTTTGTATGTAGCAATGATGGGCAATGTCCATCTTGCAGAACTTTTGTCGTCCCTGACTAAGATTTGCTCCTCTTAAGAGTTTTGGAGATCTAACTCGTGACAGATTGAAGAGGATATGTTTCGCAAGAAAGCAGTTGTTCAGTTTATTTGTTTTGTAAAGTGTCCGGCCCGGCTTGATTTGTAGTTTTCGTCCTCTTTAAGCTTCCAATGCAACGTTGGGAACTCATGAACAGAAAAAGGACAAGGGACATAACCACAAGCTGTACGACGGCCAAGTGTCTAATTGTCACAACACACTGCGGTCTTTGTTTTCGACGAAATATAAGTCAAAAGGGCATAAAAATGGAAACAAACAACGAATAGGGTACTAACTATGTCAAACACCAAATGTTTAATTTCAAATTTGACCTAAAGAATACAAGTTATCTTATTTTATCCTTTCAATTTAAAAATAATACCACATTGCCTCTCAAACTTATTATAAGTTGCACTTTCGATACTAAATTTGGTCAATAAAACATTAATTTTTATGGTTTTACTCGTGTACGGATCATATAACTAGTTGATAAAGACAATGTTTGAAGGTGATGGCGATGGTGGGGTTGCAAACAAAAAAGAAAAAAAGTACTTATGAGTTAAAACAAGAAAGAATTTGTAATTTTTTTAATTTTTAAAAATATTTTAAAATTTAAATTTATTATATATTTTTTTAAACAATCACGTGACCTACATGTGATTAAAACTATTAAAAAATTAACGTTTAATGATATAAATATCAAAATTGTAAGTCATTTGTGCTATTTTAAACGGTAGAAGATAGAATAAGACATTTATTATTTTTTTGCTGACCAAATTTGAAATTAACCCAAGATCAAAACAGGTCAGCTTTCACACGTTGATTCAAGAAGAATGACAGTTCATTACTTTATTTGTAGACAAATTAATGATGAACAAGTACAAGAAATAATTAACGAGACATTGGGTTAAAAGCGGAGCAAATATTCTAAAGGGGTTTGGGAACGGGGATATAGTTTTACGAGATTGATCACGGACGGCGTGTAACGCCCGTAAGTGGGGGTTAACAGTTTTTATTAAATAAAATAAAGATTAGAAAATAAATACAAATCGTCAAAGTAATTTGCCCGGGACTTAAATAAAAACTCTTAAATTAAAATAAAAGCATAATCAAATAAATAAACCACAGTTTAATGTAGCACCTTAAATTTTAATAATATACAACTGTCATTATCATCATTTCAACCCTCAACAAATCTTAATACAGTCACAGAAAGTAACAAAAGATGCTTACATTATCATGAAGATCATTCTTTGCATTCAAAGTAATCTCAACGTAATATAGCTACATAGCTTTTCCAACTATTTTTCTTGTAGCCACCTCACACTTAGTGAATCCTGAAAAGATGAATATAACAGAGAATGAGCGACAACATGCTCAGTAGGGAAAACCATTACTCACCTTAAGGTTTTATTCTTACCACATTAAACCTGCATGGTTAGTTAGTTTTCATCATATACCAGATTATGAGATTTATTATGATTATATTCCGTAGATACCATAGTTATTCATTACCAAGTTTCATACATATA
>CAMOHE010057839.1:0-12564 GCA_946598075.1 Artocarpus hirsutus
TTACAATATAATTAATATGGTATAATATAACATAATATAATAATTATATTAATAATTACAATATAATTAATATATATTTAATATATTATGCATTATATCATAATTATTAATATAATATAATATATTTGTAATATTGTAATTAATAATACAATAATTATATCAGTAATATAATTTTATTTTATTATATATTATAATAATAATGTGATATTAATATAATATTAATAATTACATTATAATTAATATATATTATATTGTAAACATTAATATAATATAATATAATATAATATAATATGATATAATTGTAATATTGTAATTAATATTATCATAATTGTATTAATGATATAATTTTATTTTATTATATAATATTATAAATTATGACCCTAATAATATTATATTATTAATATAATTATGATATATTATATTAATAATATAAATAATACTAATATAATTAAATATTAATTGATAATGTAATTTTAATATTATTATCTATTATATTGTTTTGTATGCCATAATCACCTAATAAATTACATAATTATAATTATAATTATAATTTATTTATAATTATCAAAATATAATGTAATATATCATTATAATATATAATATAATCTGTAATTAGATTATGATTGAATATTATTTTTATGTGATATTAATTACATTTTATAATATTTTTTATATTAACCATTATCATAATATTATTATATTCTATATCGTAGTTACATAATATATTACATAATTATAGTTTTATTATATTATATTACAATTTATATATTATATTAGTTATATTGACAAATAAAATATTAGTGTTATAATATAAGGTAATTTTGTCAGCATAAAGATATTCATATTGCATTTCATAGGATTCCTAAAATTACAACAAAATAAATGAATCAACTTTCTTTTCCATTCTATTCCATTACCATTCCAATTTCCATTATTATTATCATTTCACTACTGCAACCAAACGCACCCTAAATGAATCAAGCATGATATCTGAATCCACTCAAATTTATTCAAGTTGGATAAAAGAAGAGACAAAAATATTTACATATAGTCTCTATTAAAATTTTGGAATAGTGGCTTTTAAACTTCAGTGTCATATTCTAATTTTGTCTTTTGAATTTTAAAAACTACTTTGTCTCATAAATTTGAACTAAGCCTACCTAACCTGTTACGTTTATTTATGTTTAAAACAATGGAAAAGGAGAGGGCTAAGACTTTCACTGGTTTTTTTTGGTTAAATTTTTTTTAAAATTTATAAAACAAAAAATAGACCATATGATTGCATTCAACCTCTTCCTTTTTTTTTTTTTCGTTTGTTTTTAGGCCATGTGATTGCATTCAACCTCTTTTTTTTGGTTTGTTTTTAATATAAATTCTAGCAAAGGGGATTAAGTGAGACTAGTTTAAAATTTAGGAGACAAAGCTAGAGTTTTTAAGTTAGAATGTAAAATAAGAATGATTTTAAAATTGAAAAATCACAAATAAGAATAATCCTAAAATGTTTATATATTTTTTTTAGGGCTAAAAACTTCAAAACAGAATAAAAGGTGACATATCTAGATCATTTTAAAGAGGACAAAACATTCACGTGTAGTACATATCTCACAAATAAATTGTTTACAAGACCCTCTCTATCACCGCGATAAGAGTGATTCCAATCTTAAATCTTGTTGAGCAATTTGTGGGCTATGATTTCTAAAAATTGTTTAGAGGCACTACCGATGTTAACACCATCACTAATAAAAAATATATCCTACTTGTAAATTTTACATTATAAAATTTACCTTTTATTAGTATATGATGCTAAGCATTACCGATTCCTTATAATGGGCAACGCTCATGATCTCCACTGTTTTGTGTCCTATGTCCAAATTATAGAGGAGCCTGCCCAGGGTACCTGCGTGCACGTTAGCTAATTTGTGGGCTCTAATCTTAATATACTGGGATCTTACCTTCTTTCTTTCTATATTTATATTAGAGGACAAATATTGGCAGCATGACACTACAGGGAAAGTTCTTAAGTGGGCTTTTATAAAGTCATATAAAAAAAACTCCTGCATCTATTAGATTCTTCTTTATTTGGAAGCATGTGTACGTATAACGGGTTGTCCTTGGCTGAAAACAAAATTTATATTTATTTAAAACATTATCTGCTTTCTATACAGGATTAGGCTTACAACATCCTTTAGATAATTGCTTTTAAAAAGTTTGGATGATTTGGTAGCAAATTTTATTCCAACCAAAGAAAGAGGTGAATTTAGAAAAAGAACCCAAAGATTTGACGCTTCAACTTGTGTTATCATTTCTATTTTCTTATGTCTACATGATGCAATGTGATACTTCTATTAGTGTTTTTATATTATGCTGGTCTAATTTAGCTAACTATTTCCGTCGTATTTCAATTTTTGAACCTGATGTCAGATGACTTCGAATTCTTTGCGTTTTTGTTTGGGTTTAGTTTTTGTTTTTTGTCTGGCAACTCCTCCTGCAAGGTTCTTAAAAAAAAAAAACCAAAAAAAAAAAAAACTGAAAACTGGCCGCCCATTAGAATTTGATGGTCAGTTTTTAGAAGAGCTGTTTTTCGTCAATCAAAAACCTGACAGGTTGACTCTTTAAAAAATTATTAATATTTTTATATATTATAATATTTATATCTTAATATATGAATAAAACACGAAACTTTCATATTTAAACAAGTTTTTCTTAGATTATTTAATCTATACATTATTGTTCTTATAACGATGTTTTAGATTTTTTTTATACATTAAATATGGACTATATAAAGGCCACGTTATTGCTTTTAAAATGCTAGATTATTTTCAATATCATGACTAGTTATTCTTATCGAAAACCAACTGAAATCAACATCCACAAAACTGACCAACTCCCAATAAATTCGGTCGGCTTTCAATTTCACTTTCTCAAAACAAACCGTCGTCGGTCCAAAACCAACTATTCAAAAACTGACGGAAATAGATCAATGAACTCCCCTATTCTTCTGTGAGAACAAAAAAAAAAAAAAAAACTACCGACAGGTAGCCATCATTTAGCCATCAAAATTACAAAAAAAAAAAGTAATTTTGATCAAATTTAACAGTTTTAAGACGTATACTGCGGGTGGGGGTTCCTATAAGAGAAATCCTCTTTTAGGTTTTTTCTTTTTTGATAAAGTTGACCAATAATCCAATGCGTAAAACGGAGAGCTTATGAAGTAAAGTTGTGAGCAAAATGATCAGGGGCTTAAACTTGATTAGTACAACATCATTTTCAACAATAATATTCATTCCGTTCGATTTTCAACTGAAGCCACTCCAAAACACATTTCACAAACGAAAGCGATGCCCTCTGATTCAGGCTCTTGCTTTAGTCCATGAGCTGATCATTGAAAACTGAGAAATAGGTAAATAAGATAAGATTGAGAAAAGTCAGAAACTAAAGGATTAATTACATAAATATCTAAATACTGAATCTCGATTTAAATAAAAAGCCTGCAATTTTATTTTATTATAAGACTATGTAGAACTGTATGCATGAAGACACTAATGTCCCTAAATATATCTTTTTTGTTCTAGGGGAAAGTCCCTAAATATATCTTAAAAATGAACAACGATTAAAAAGAGAATTGAATAAAGAATTCTAAGATTATGAAAATAGTCCTCTATCAAAAGCATTTAATTCTCTAATTATCAGAACGATGGTTCTTTACTGGAAGGAGACTAAAAAATATGGAAGGAAATTTCAAAAATTGAGATCTAAAAGGTATAAAAATAAAAAAAAAAAAAAAAAAAAAAAAAGAAAGAAGAGAGAGAGAAAAGAAAGAAAGAAAGTAACCTCGAAACCAAATACCAAAAAAAAAAAAAAAAATCATTACTGTAATGATTATGTAATTATAATTATAAAACCGCACTTGATCCTATTTACACTCCCTCAACATAAATTTTTTATTACTAAAAACCCTTGTATAATAACATAAAAAAAAACTATAATTGACTTATCTACGTAGTTAATTCTTTTTTTATATATAAATAGAAACTAATAATACATTTTTTTGTCTCCACACGCGTCTATAATATCCTTGCTATTTTGAACTATAAATTTTCACCTTTCAATAACTATTCCAACAAATTATAAAAATGTATGTTTTTTTTTTTGCCGTCTTTTTTTTTTTTACATTTGTGTTTTGTTTTTATCAAACTATATAGACAAATAAATGTTCTTTCTGCTCATGATTGTTGTTTGAATAATATAGCATTCATGATAAGTGTTTCTTTAGTTAAATTAAATTAGTCCTTATAATAGTAAATTTTTTTGGTAGAGATGATAGTAATTATTTTTCAAGCAGTAAATATATTTTTTTAAGTTTATAAATTTCGTTTAAGCATGAAATTTTTCATGCCTAAAGCTTCGAAAAAAATAAAAATAAAAAAACAAAATAGAGAGATAAAAAAATAAGAATATTAAAATAAAAAAAGGTGAGTGTGGAAAAAAGAGAGAAAAAATTAATAATCTTATGAAAGTATTAAGGATAATTTTAGAACTATAGAGGTATAATATTTAAATTTAGTCATTTTAAATTATATGGGAAGTACATTTAGAAGGATAGAGATGACAATGAGGCGGGATGGGGCGGGATGCTTTCTCATGCTCATCCATGCTCCTCAAACCTATCCCAATCCTATGCCCCCATCCCCGCTAAAGAAAGGAGAGGATACAGTTAAGGAATCGCCATTGGAGGAGCTTTCTCCATGCCTGTCCCAATCTGCATAATGTTGTTTATTGTTAACAAATTTTTCAATAATAATAAAAAATAAGTTCAAATTCATGCTAAATTTAATCCAAAGTCAATATTTTAATAAAATAAACCAAACTTCAACAAAACTTTGAGAACAAACTAATATTAAAAATGATGATGGATATATTTTTGACAAATGAATAAAATAAATATATATTTGCATGTCATGTTAAAGGTGAGTGCAGAGCAAAGCGAGAAAAAATAATAATCTTATGAAAGTATTAAGGGTAATTTTAGAACTATAGGGGTATAATAAGTAAATTTAGTTATTTTAAAATTATAAAAGAAGTACATCTAGAAGGATAGAGATGACAATGAGGCAGGATGGGGCGGGATGCTCTCTCATGCTCATCCATGCTTCTCAAACCTATCCCTATCCTGTGCCCCCATCCCCGCTAAAGAAAGGAAAGAATATAAATAAGGAATTTCTATTGGAGGAGCCTTCTCCATGCCTGTCCCAATCTGCATATTGTTAACAAAATTTTCAATAATAATAAAAAATAAGCTCAGATTCATACTAAATTTAATCCAAAGTCAATATTTTAATAAAATAAACCAAACTTCAACAAACTTTGAGAACAAACTAATATTAAAAATGATGATGGGTATATTTTTGACAAATGAATAAAATAAATATATATTTGCATGTCATGTTAAACGCAGCCTACTTAACAAACACGTTGCGTTGGACCCATTTAATTATTGTTTCATACCACACCGACCCGCTAATCCTAGATTGTTTCACCACCTGTATTCTGAATCATGATACAATCACCTCATTTTTAAACTCCATTTTAAAATTTATATAATTTTCACAGTATTATAAAACCATCTTTAAAAAGTAAGATTATTTTAGTACCCGTTTTGACCTTTTTTTATAATAAGGAAACTTTCTAATTTATGGGGATATTCTTTGAGCTTTTAATTTTTTTTTCCATCAAATTTTTAAAATAGCTACCTATTTCTTTAATATTTTCAATATTAATGGTGAATTTAATGTAATACAATTTCTGTATCTCTCTCTCTCTCTCTCTTATCTCTCCGAATTCATTTTTTAATTCATTTAATATATTTTGTTTTTCAACTGTGTTGAAGCTCCTTCATTGCTTGGCGTTTCGTGTGTATGTGGCATTTTGCTTTTTTTTTTTTAGCAAGACGATTAGAATGGTTAGTTAGAACTATTTTTATTGTAACATGTGAGAACTTTATACTATAACTTTTTTTTGTTACTCTAAAATGTGAGAGCTTTATACTATTTATAACTGAAAAAGTTGTGCAGACCACTGCTGCCAAATACCACCTTATGTGTTATTGATACTTATTTCGAAGGAGGAGGAAAAAAAAAACAAGTGAGATCAGAGACGGGCAAGGAGCAGTAGATCGATCACGTATCAATACTACTATTGATTTCCGAAGGAGAACAATATTCCTTTAAATATTACAACTATCCCGAGAAAAAAAAAAGAAGAAAATTTATTCCCTTCTTTATGGCATAGAAGATATCAAAAGGAATAGGGTTTTAATGATAGACCTCATCTTTTTTCAAGAGTACACCTATCAAAAATGCGTGTGGTCAAATGGGTCAGTCTGTAACCGCCTCTCTGGCATAGTGTGGGCAAATTACCTTATGTATAACATAAGTGGTTCTCATCATTTTTTTTAGTTATAAATAGTATAAAATTTTTATATATTACAGTAACAATAAAAAAAATCGTTACAGTATAAAACTCTCACATGTTACAACAAAATGATTCTAACCAATAGTTTTCACCACTTTTTCAAATGCCTTTTTAGATAACTTCCATTAAATTTAGACCACTTTTTTCAAACCATTTCACACGTATCGCTTACAACTTGTGGAAAAAGTACCCTCAAGATAAACCCTAGACCTCAATTTTCTCCTTTTGCAGCTCTACAAAATCGATTGTTGGACCTGCAAAATGGGCGCCCAAAATGCATCCCAAGCGATGAAGTCGTTGTTGCAACCCAGGCGGCGAGGGAGCAACTGCGACATTGTCGCAGCGAGATCATCATGGCGACAATTATGGATCTATGATCGACACCGGTGTGTGGGTGGTGGGGTCGCTCACGACATCGGTGGAAGGCAGAAGAAGTAGAACTGGATAAGCAAAGAGGAAGACATATTTTGTTTTTAAAATAAACAATTTGCGGTCTGGAAGCCATGGATATCAAACTCTTGAGAGGAACGATACAAGTGCAGAATAGGTACTCCTAAGTGGGGTTCTCCCTAATTTTCTCACATGCCAACTCCGCCCGCATAAAAATTTCGGCCAGGTCAAGCCTAGGTCTTCCCCATATGGACTATTTTCAAAACTCTTTAAAAATATCTAATTCAAACAAACAAATCGACTCCACCTATATAGGGCTAGCTTGACTATTGGGCGAGGCTGCCTATATTCTCAGCCTTGCCCGACCTGCTCTCTTATGATTACACAATACATGACCTTATAAACCAATATAATTTTTTATGCCACAGATTGTAAATATAGAAATTTTAATGCCACAAATTTTGCTCTGCCACATTAATCCTCTTCTATTTCCCCTCTCTCACGTTTATATTCCCCTTTTTTCTCTCTCTCTTCTCTCACTCTCTCTGTCTCTTTCTCTCTCACTCGTTGCTCGTCCTTCTTCGCGTCTCTCTCTGTTGCAGAAGAGCCGCCAAGGCTGAAGAGTGATGGAGCTTTGACGATCTTTGACGAGCTGGTTATGATATGTGATGAAGCTTTGGCGAAGCTCGACCTCGATTCTGCGTCCTGATCTAGAACGAATCTTGGCATCAATGTGACCTTTCGATCTCTGGATGGAGTCGCGCATAGCTTTGGTCAGTTCGCTCCACGGCCGTACTCGATGGCCATCACGTTAACAGACGTCGTTTGGGGTCCAGGCGTTTCCATATCCCTAACCTCGCGGACATGAAGCTCCAGGGTCACAGACGCTGTTTAGAACGCCTTTTGGTACCAAGCTTAATTGTTTCGTCAGGGACGAGGGAATCGCATAGAAAAATCAATATCCAGAGTTGTCGTCTTCGTCGATTCGTCCTCATCATAGATTCACTCAGTCCTTTGTTGATTTTTCCATCATCGTTGCGTGCAGCAAGTCATTGATCCTCATAAATCTTTCGCATGGTCAGATCGAACAATAACGAATATGAGTTGCCGAAGACGTCGCCAATACTCATGATTTCTGTCCACGTCGCGGATAAACCGGAGACGGGACAGCGGTGCCAAGGAAAGAGAGAGAAAATGTCCTGCTGAAACATGAAAAATGTTTTGAGCGACAAAATATTTTGGTAGAAGATATAACATGTCCTAATTTAACATTCACTAAGTTTATGTAGTATAAAAACTTTTCACATTATATAGAGGTAAATTAAAATTGAGTCTAAAAAGTGTTATTTACGTAAATTAGTCTTTTTAATGGCCCAAATGCATCGCGTGTACCATTTTTACAACTCTACCAAGTTTAACATGAAACTTGTCATAAAAAAAATTAAAAAAGAAATAACTAGGATGGAACTCTTGTAACGAATTTTCAACGTATAAAAATGCATGAGCTAAAATGAAAAGGAAAAAAATGGAAAATAATCTTTTCCAAAACATTATTTTCCTTTAAAAAATAATCAACTAGTACCCAAATGTTTGATCGATATCATTTTGTTTTTAATTTTTTAAATAGAAAAAGAAAAAAAAATTTTATTTTATTCTTATTTTTTAAACAAAAGACATATTTGGTAATATTTATTTGTTTTTTAATTTTTTTAAAAAATACATTTGGTAACATAATTTTGATACATATTTTTTTAAAACAAAAACACAAATAACGTTGACTTAAGGTCGTCAACTGGGTCCGCGATTGGACTCACAGCTAGGATCGAGTCGCTTTCATCGACATCACGCTCTAGGTTCAAGGTCAAGGTTGGACTGCAGGACTAAGAACAGTGGTTTCGGGACCTAGGTTGGGTTCCAAACCAGGAGGCGGGTTTTGATTGACCATAACTTAAAATTTTTGTTTAAAAAAAAATTGAAACAAGAAAATTTTGTTTCCATAATTTAAAAAATTGATCCTCATTTGGTTTTTTTTAAGAATTTTTAGAAATATTTTAGCACGCGTTTTGAGGCAAAAATTTCAAAAACACTCTCAACATAATTCCTAAAAAATTTTCATTTTTTTAAAACAAAATCATTTTCACCTATTTGAAAACACTAGCAAAGGAATTACCAAACAAATTTTTTTAAAAAAATCATTAACACCTATTTTGAAAACACTATCAAATGAATTACTAAACAAATTTAAAAAAAAAAAATTGTATTTTTTGTTTAAAAAATAAAAACTATTTAAATAAATGATTCCAATATACCCTAAATATCTTACAGGTTGTATGTATCATTGATTAGTTTTTCATCTCTAACCAACTTAAATATATTACGTTGACACTTATATATATATATATATATATATATATATATATATATTGCTCTTCTTACTTAACCATATTACTTCCTAATATATATATAAATTTGTCCTCTATCAAATTCATCGATTGTAAACTAAAAAAAAATAAGATTCCCTTAAAAAGTTTGTTATTACTGGATAGAGGACAAACACTCAATCATGTAGAATAAAATATATTTATAAATTATTCAAAATCGACTGAAATTTTCAGTTTTCGATAGTGGTGAAAATTTCTCGGAATTTTTTCCTAAATTTTATAGGAGTTACACTATATACATATCAATATCGATATTTGTATTGATATTTATCAATATTACTGATATTTCTTTGATATTCTAATGGAACTGATTTCACCATTAAAAAGTATTTCAACATTTCTAAAATTCCAAAATTTTCACAAAATTTATGTCCTTGCATCAAAAATCTTTTTTTATCTAATTTTTTAAGTCCTATTTTGAATTAATCCTTTTAATCTTTGTTCTCATTTAGTATTTTATTACAGTCTCCCAAATATTATTTCATCAATCTGGCCCCTAAGTTTAATTCCCGTTTACTTTTTTACGGCTTCTCTTTTTTTTTTTCCCATCTTTGTTTGTTTTTTATTCTTTTTCTTGCTTTATTCTCCATATAAAATTTTTGAATCTTTTTTTAATATATATATATATATATATATCATCAAAATGCTCTTTCTTTTTTTTTTTTTTCTAATTTCTCCTTATCACATAATATTGTTGTATCAGTGGCCCCTATAGATTTTTTTTTTTCCTGAATTGTTCAACGGAAATAATTTATTCTCATGTTTCTTACATAAACATTTTTTCCTCTCTCCCAAATAATTTTGTTTGCAATACCCATAAATAATTTTCTGTCTGAATAACTTATTAATTTTTTAATTGAATTTACTATATTTTTATATATTTTTAATAAACTATACTTTTAAAAAATAATAAACTAAAAAATAAATTATAAATATTTTTAAAAAGAATTTAGATCTTCATATAAAAAATATTGAATGCGTATGTTTCAAAGCGTAATAAGTAAATACTTACTATGGTTTCGTTTGGTAACATTGTTCTAACGGTTACAATATAAATCTTTTACATGTTACAATAAAAAATAAAAATGAAATACGTTGTAAAATTCTCATATGTTATAGTAAATTTGTTCTTATTTTTAGTTCCAATTGTATTTTTAAATACACTGTTCATCGCCTAAGAAGTAGATAGATAACATGATGAAAAGCTGAAGATGTAAAAGGAAGAGTCAGTAAAAGGGCTGACAAACCAAAGCCATATATCATGAATGCAATTCCAATATGCATGTAGGTTGGGGAGGGCGCAATTTATGGGGTGTGGAGGGCTAAGAGGCGTGCTAATTATTTGAAAACTAAAACCAAACGCCAAAACTATAAAACCAAGGAAATGAGTGGTGAGGCTTTTCCAAAGTACTTTGAACCTCCTTTTTGGGGACAGAATCCATAAAAGATTACAAAAGCAAGTACACGCCAATTAAGGCTTTTTAATGCCAGCAATCGGCGGCGATTACCTTGTTGGTTTCTTTTATTCTCTGATCGAGATTTGTATTGGTGCTCACGTAGCGCAGTATCAGTTTTACTGGTCAAAAAATGGAAAGAAAGGAACCATCTCGGTAGGGCCCAGCCATGAGGCAATTACTATTATTACTAGCATCCTACTTTTGCACTCACAAATGCGCCAATATAAGGTTCAATTCGGCTAAGAAAAGAGTGATGTGGTGACCCAAACAACTATTATAATAGATGTTTCAGATCTTAAAATAATAGTGTTGCATGTTAGTAGAATTATATGATAGAATACGAATAGAAATTAGATTTAAAATTCAAATGTATGTGCAACAATATAAAAATATTAAATTTGAAAACATTAAAACATCGAAACTAGTATATCACATGGTGTCTTTCAATAGATTCTTTTTGTGACGATAAATGAGATTTGAATCAAAATGATATGATTGAGACGCCTGAAATGATCAGAGAACTATCTTAGCTCCTATATCTATATATGTAATTATCTCTTTGAATTTTCAATTTTCAATTTTCAATAGAAAATCCCCTTCAACAAATGTTATTACACAACCATTTGTTTGGGTCTACAAGTAAGGATCTTTAAAAAAATAATGAACAAAATAAAAACCAGCCAGATTAAATCACTCTGAATTAAATTTGTATTAACGTTTTATAGACATTAAGTAGATGGCATTTGTATTTACACTTCAGAAGAGAAACCCATTTGCAAATTAGTAACTGAATCGACTTTTTCTTTTTTTTTTTCTATTTCATAAATACAAATAGTAAAGACCAGCCAAATTTGATTTGACCGAATACAAACAACTTATCTATTCGAAAAAAAAAAAAAAAAAAACATAAGACCTATCTATTTTGTTGTTTTATTGGACATTGATGTTAAAAAAAAAAAACATTTATTTGAGTTTGTCGAAAAAGTAAAACTTTCATTTGTTTTACATTATTTATAGTAATATTAACTATTATTTCTTCTTTTCATGTTTTATAATGGCTATACTATTTGATGGCTGTATTAAGAGATTTATAGTATTAGAGATTTGTTCAAAAAGTGTCGTTTTGATTCATTCATCTAAAATATCTTGCATGTGACAATTGTGTGCTTGAATAAAACCCGTCCCAAAAACTAACTCAACGGGGAGAATGCTGAATACCATAACACGAAAACAATCCAATAACTTAGCGACGTAGGACAAGTTCAAATTCTAACAATAATTTTCACTTAACTTTTAAGAATCGTAGCAATATCTGTTCTCTGTGATTTATAAATTATGTTCTACGTTATAACGTTTTACAGTCCATGTTAAAAATTTCCATAGGAACTACAAGTTAAAAGCACGTAGGAGTAAAATACAAGTGCATTATTCTTGTGTATAAATGAGATGACCCGCTTTTTCGGACAGCCGCTTAACTTTTTTAAATATAGTTCTTAAGCATTGATCTTACTTATTTAGTAAGAAAAATACTAAATTATATTTTTTTCTTTAAACAGTCTTTAAAACGTACTTAAAAACTGTTGCGATCTCCGTCGTCATTTAAGTTGAGACCTCAACACTTGCCTTTAAAACCATTTTAAATCATTTCTTAAAACTTAATAAGAAATATTTACTAAAACATAGTTTAAAACTTAACTTTTATAATTATAAAACAGCTCGTAAACTGTATCTTAAATCTTTGAAAACATTTCTTAATACTTTGACTTTATCAAAACTTTGATGCTTTTTTTTTTTTTTTTTTTTTT
>CAMOHE010057840.1:0-25393 GCA_946598075.1 Artocarpus hirsutus
TATTTGCTTAATTATTATAACGATTCATTTTATTTCCTTAATTTCTTCCATTTAAATAATTTTAAAAATTATCACTTTTAATCATAAATTTGAATCTAAAACCCTCTTTTTAACTAAATCTTTATTTAATTAACTTAATTAAACCACCACGTCACCTCCCGTACTCCGGGGCGTGACACAACAATAGTCTCTAGTCACCGGCGTAGGGTGCTAAATTGTAAGCTGGTAGGTTACAAAATTGAAACCTACCAGATTGTAACATTTTTCTTTGAAACAAAGAAGCACCAACAACCTCTAATCACTAGCGTTGGGTGCCGGATTGTAACTTGGTATGTTTCAAAGTTGAAACCTACTAAATTCTAACATATTTTCTCTGAAACAAAAAAATGCAACTACCTCCGGTCGTCAGCATAGGATGCCGAATTATAACTTAATATGTTTCAAAGTTAGAACCTATCATATTTCAACATATTTTCTTTAAAACATAGAAACACCAACTGTTTCCGGTTGCAGGCGGAGAGTGCCAATATAGATGATACTGCAAGAAAATTTGAACAAAAAGTTATTTCACGTGGCTTGCTTTATGAAAAAAGCCAAAAATACCTTACTGATGCTTCTTCGTCTCAGAAAGTGCATCTTGACTTGCTCAAGCCTAAGAACAAATCAAATAATGCAATGAAAAAGCAAGGATGTTTAATCCTTCCAAATAGTAAACAAAAAAGGGAAAAAAAAAATACCTACAGACCATTAAAACTAAGTAATCAAATAAACACGTAAAAAAAGACCAACGTAATTCTTGATTTGCTTGATGATCACATTCCAATAACTTGAAGAGAATTCAACAAACAATCGAACCAACCAACACTGATCATCAATCAAATTTTGAAAACAAAAAACTGTAATAAGAAAACTGTAAAACCGATGACTTTCAAACAAAAAAGCCGAACTGACCTTCAAAGAGAAAAGCCAATCTGAGGCGATCGATGAACAAGGAGGTTGGCGATGGTGGCTACGATGCCGAGATCCGATCTGAGGCATTTGATCAACGAGGATGATGGCAGTGGTAGCTGGGATCCTTATCGCCTGTCGCGTGGAGATCCAAGTTCTCAATCATCGTTCGATTGTCGGCCGTGATCACGCAAAGATCCAAACTTCAAACACCAATCGTTCGATCTTCACCATGGTTGTGCAAAGAACGAAGCTTCCAAACGTCATTCGATGGCCGCCAGTCGCTAGTGGGTCGCTGTTCGTTCTTTTGCAATGAGAAGAAATGGAGAAAAGGAAGATTAGAATGAGGTGAGAAAGGCGAGAGACAGAAAAAGACGAAGGAGGAGGAAGCGGAGGAAGAGAAAGCAAAAGAGAAGAGAGAGGAAAAATAAAAAATAAAAAAAGAAAAAAAAAGACAATAAGGGTAAAAAGGACAATTGAAAAATAAATTTAAAGAAAAATAAACATGAGAGGGGTAGTTTTGAAGAGGTAAAAAAATAAAGGCAGGGCATTCCATGTTATTTTTTCGAACAAATTTGACAAACTTTAGAACCATAGGGAAAATTTTTTTACGACTTTAAAAACGATTTAAAAAAAGAAAACCAAAAATAAAAAGGTTGGAAATTAAAAATAAAAAAAAAAGGTTGAAAGCTTCAAAGACAAACAATAGAGTAGGATGTATATTTAACTCCTCGGATTCAAGTAACTGAAACTAAATGGACTACCTGAGGCAGCTGATTCATGGTCTTCAATTTCAAACTTCAAAAGTGAAAAAGAAGATGAGAATATAAAAGGAAATATCCTGAAAAAAAAAAAAAAAAATCTTCACAAAGCTTGATAAATTAAACTATTGCTGCTTCAACACCGTATTTGATTCACATCGCTTTTTTATTTCTCTCTCTCTTGCTCTGAACGCCGACTCACACGGTTTCTTGTCAGCCTCTCGCTGCTTCAAACCCCTTTGTTGAATATGGTACGTAAAATCTACATCTTAGATTTTTCTTTCAATAATTGTATTGTTTTTCGTTAGTAGCACTTCACGTTAAGCAATTCCTTTTGGATGTACACTAATGTTCGTTTGTTAACGTGATCAAGTTATAGAAAACATCCTCACCAAAAAAAAAAAAAAAGTGTGCCTCTCATCAAACTTTGCTTAATAACCTAATTTGTTAGGTTTTTTTTTTTTTGGTTGGGTTTGAAATATTAACTATTTGTTGCTTATTATGTAATTTTATTTTATTTTCCTCATTCTCTCCTTGATTTTCTCTGTGTTTGTAGCCTCATGAAAAAATATACGCTGGTGTCACAGAAAAATGTTGCTTCTCGTTGGATGATCCGGAAACCAAAAGAAGCAGAAGTTAGGTATTGATTTTTTTGATCAACCAGAATTGGCTGCAGCTCAAGCTGAGGAAAAAAATTTAATTCAAGCAGTAAGATCACTCTGGAGAAAAGCAATTTCTGCACTTGTGAGAGAATTGGTTAATCAAACGCACAACACACAGCAGAAAGAAACAGAAACAAGAACACCAAGAATTATACTTGGTTCGGATCAAAATGAATCCTACATCCAAGTTGGGTTTTTCAACCCTAGGCAGCTCCACTATTAAGAGAAGAATTACATCCTCAGAGATAGATTTTCAAAGATCTTAACTAAACCCAGTACAGGAATTTCGTTGCTCACCCACCCAGTACTCACAAGGATCTTTCACTATCTCTCAGAGAGCAAGAGAACAATTATACACTCTGTATATATTTTCCCCAATCTGATTTCCCTCCTTTTAAACGACATATCACCCTTCTCATAACTATACAATGAGCTCATACCCATTCTAAACATTAATCTTGAACCAATGACACAAGGACACATCATAAAATAAGTCTAACATAGGCTACAGTCCTGTACTCGACTATACTGAAACAAGAATCCTTAAATGCTTCTAACTGAATTACAAACAAATCACAATTAGAGACATTTCTTCACACTGCACAGAGATTACAACATTTTTACGGGGTCACCAACTAGTTGATCAAGGTGTTCTATCTAATTATGTTTTATTGAATTAATTTGATCATGAGTTTCTATCGAATTATATAGGCGACGTTTTTAGGTGTTTAACATCGCATTAACATGACATAATTTCTATTTCAAGTTCTACCCATGTTATGTTTAAAATTAAAAATAAAAAAAATAAAAGAAAAAATCCACTAGTATCATTTCTATTAGCTTTGCCTTTGCGCAGGAGCCCATGGGCCTAACAGCGACGAACATTGTATTTTCACGGAAGAAGATGATGATAATCACCAGCAACTAAAAACGGAGAAAATAAAAGAGGGTGTCGTTGTCGTTGATGATGATGATGATGATGATCGATGTGTTGGTAAAGACATTAACTTTTTGCATGAAGTGGTAATTGGGAAGGGACTATCAGGTGCGATCGAGAAATCTACTAATCATTCAAGCGCCACAGTTAACAATATTGACAGGAAGAAAAACAAAGTTGTTGGCAACAAACGTCGTCTACGATCATCGTGAAACAAGCGCATCCTATTTGGGATTGACCCAATTGAAGGGTGCTCGCCTGCATCGAGTCTACGAGAACAAGGAGATCCGCATTGACAGATTGGATGAATCTGAGCGTGAAATAAGTGTAACTTATTTAATTTTTTGCCTCTATTTTTTTTTTTTTTTGGCCTTACTCTCAATTCGCAATCAACTTAGAAAAGGATTGTGACTGCCTCATTATTAATTTGTCAACTTCAATTCCTACATCAAATGGTGTTTTAAAGTTTAGTATTTTATGTACGTTATGTTAGTGACACTTACTATGTCATGGTTTTCATATTTTATTTCCTAATTATTTCTGACAGATGACTCTAAAAGAAGCTCTTAAAAAATTCAGCTACAAGTTTCATGGAAAGCCACCCTGTAAAAAGCAAGAAGAGAAACGCTTGAAGCAATATCAACAGGAGTTGAAGATGAAGCAGAGGATGAACTAGGAGGAACTATCATCTTCTATGGAGCGGATTGATTTTTTTTTTTTTTTTTTTGAATTTAATCTACAAATAACTGGATCTCATTTTTAGATGTGGATGTGGGATTGTAATGAACTGTTGGACTACAGAGGGCTTGATCGTTTCTAGGGTATGTGAGCTCATGACGTATAAATGAGTCCAGCCCCTTGTTATTGCAAAAACTGTACCTTTTTTCTCAAGTAAACATTACATTACTTCATATTGAAAAATTAAAAAAAAAAAAATTTCATTGCTTCATGTTTCGTTACCTTGCAGAAAAATGACACGTTAAAATTTTTTTGTTCTTTTTTTTAATTTATTTTTTTATTCTTTGGAGGGGTTGTTTTTATTTTTATTTTTATTTTTTATCAGGGAAGGGATCTAGAGCTTTTATTTTTATTTTTAGGTTTTTTTGGAGGGCAAATGTATACGTTGTTCATGACACTTTTTGCAGGGATCTCTTTTATTATCTTGAACCTTTAACCTCTCTCTTAGTGAAGTCTTATAATTAAGCCTCAAATCCTCTCTTTTATTTGTTTATTTTTAATATGACTGCCATTTGTCTTATTAACCCAAAAGAAACGACAAAAAGCCTATTTCTACTCGTTAGTAAAAGGAAAAACAGATTTAAAAACATTGATATGAGTAAAAACTATCTTAACCCCAAATTTTACCTAAAACCAAAATTGTCTTTTTAATTCTTTAAAGTAGATGCAGCAACTTTGGGAATTGACTTTTGTCCTCGTATCCTATTTATTTAGGGACTTTTGTCCCCGTATCCTATTTATTTAGGGTGTGTACAACTTAGATTTTGTTCAAAACAGAGATGCAAAGATCAGGGACCTATGTTTTATTATGAAATATGTATGCATCTCAAGGTATGTGGGAGAAAGTAGAGGAAATAAGGGAGTTGCTAAAGAATCCACAGTTAGCTGGATTCAGATCAAGAATAAGGGGTATTGTTTTCTAATAGCAGGTAAGGCACATTATGAGTTTGAGGAGACCAACTCAAAACTGAAAGACTAGCACCATTGCTAAAGAATCCACAGTTAGCTGGATTCAGATCAAGAAAAAGGTGTATTGTTTTCTAATAGCGGGTAAGGCACATTATGAGTTTGAGGAGACCAACTCAAAACTGAAAGACTAGCACCAGAGCTTTACATTGAACAGGTTATTTGCAGATACAAACTTTGTTCTTGGCGACGTCTGAAGTGGAGCAAAACAGGATAAGCTTCTCTACCACGGTGAGAACATGCACACGCCAGATCGGAGTCCAATTCAAGGTTTAAAGGACCTCCAAATATGCGGGGACTGTCATTCGTTCATGAAATTCGTCTCCAAATTTCCCAGCGCAAGATTATTATTCAAGATGGAAATAGATTCCATCATTTTCAAGATGGTTTGTGTTCCCGTGGGGGATTATTGGTGATATCGGACGATCACAAATGTGGCTTCTTTAGAGGAGCCAGTTTTTGGTTCTTGTACAAATTCCAGTGGGAGCTTCTTATTGTTGGCGTGGTCCTATCTTGATGAGATAGCAAAAATGCCTGTTTCTACTTGTCCATCAATAGTTACAGTTATTAATGCGTATGATTTATAAGAATCAAGCACATCTTTTTTTCTAGCCAGTGTGCGTATTCCCTATCAGATGTAGACTGAGCAAGCAATAAGCTTCATGATTGTTTTAACATGTTCCTGTTGTATTGTCTTAAAGCATGGAATGTTGTTGATATATAACATGATGAATGCAAATCAATAATCCATAAGAATAATGTTAACAACTGAGAAAATAATGCCACGACTACTCTTGAATTTATTAAGGAAATCAACATAGGAATGGAATAAAATTAACGCAGAAGGATTTCCTGCACACAGAGAGTCTCCACTATATCAGAGCTTTTATGTGTGACTTGAGATCAGCAGCAAAGCTTTGGTCAAAATGACAAAAAGCCTTATCCAAAATACAAAATTCACACCCTGGGTTGAGAAACAAGAACCAATATATCATCCAAATATGATAGTCATACAATTATAAGAGAATCAGTTTCCGGGAAATGAACTACCAAGGATGAAAAAATAAAGCCTGGCCTGAATTCTTTTGATCTAGTTTCAAGTATAACTTAAACATTGTAACAAGGAGTATAGAGCTATTCTTCCCCTATAAATGAGTTCTCTCCAACACGGAGCGATCTGTCAGTGTTCCTCGCAAGCAAAAAGGGGAAAAAACAAAAACAAAAACAAAAACAAAAAACAAAAAACAAAAAACAAAAAATATATAAAGAAATAAAAAGAATCATGTGCTGAAGATGAGCACGGTCCTCGTGATACATCCAGCCTTTCCAAATCACCCCGTAGAATAATTGCCACGATTGGAAAACAGCTCATTGCCTTAACTTCCCTGTAAAGGTCTGGCCGCAGCTAATTTCATTTGCCATTCTGATCAGAGTAAGTTTTTATTACATGAATTCCTTCCTATGTTCACCAAATTAACGATCCTTGTAAAAGTACAGAGAGGATCAATTGGACTGGTTTTTGACGCTATAAACGTTTCCAACTACTCCAACAACACTGACCACTACAGCCATTATTAACATCAACCATGAAAGGAGCTTCTGTCCAAGGCTCAAACTCTCATCCCCTTTCCGACTTAGCCTCAGCGCCACAAGAGAAGGAAATATAAAACCCAAAGACACAGCTGTGGTTGCCCCTGTAAATTTAAAAGCCGTCCAAATGTTTGGTATCATGGTGGATCCTAAATAAATTAATGCCAACAGAACAATTGTCAAAACCAATGACCTCTTCCTACACTCGGATAAAGGAGCTGATCCCTCAAACACCAAAGCATCAACAGTTTGCCTTAGTGAGAAATGGATAACTGGGAAAACAAGAACCAAATGAAGAATGTAGCCGACCCGGACGATGTTATTCAACGCTGAGCTGAATCGAATTCCGAGATCTTTATCGAAGTTGGTCAGCACATCGGCCTCTGTATCCTTCCCAAAGAGGAGATAACCAGATATGGCCGTTGAAGCATAAACCACAATGCAAAGAACGGTGGTGATCCTCCCCACACGGTTCATCTTCTGAGGAGACCGATCTTCAAGCTCGTTATAAATAGGCTGAACATTGAAGTGGCAAACATAAGCATTAGTCATGATTGGAATCACAACAAGCAAATCCAAGATGGCCTCTTTAGACCCGAAATCCGGGCTCAACCTCGGCGCCTCAATTCGCCCTTGGCCGAGCTTAATTAACGCTACAACACAAGCAACAACAACAAAGACCACCGCAAGAGCTACTGAAGCAGCTGAAGTCAAGCTCAAAGAATCAATCTTCTCCAACGCACAAAGCGGAGCGAGAAAAACCACCAAAACGACCAAAATCAGAAGCTTTCTGTGATCCCAAAACCCATGTCCCAACCACTGATCGAAAACCCCAACGTGGCGGATCGAACCCGACATGACATCTCCCATGATGATCAGATAAACCACCAAAACGCCGGCGTTGTTCACGATTATGCAGATCTCCGACAACACTCTCGCGGGTCTTCCAAACGCGCATTGGACGACCTCGCCGTAAGATTTCGCCTTACACAGAGCGGAAAATCTCACCAACAATTCAACGCTAATCTCCGACAAAATCCCCATCACGATTATCAACAAAAACCCCAAAACCAATCCAAGTACCTTCATCGTCGCCGGCAAGGCCATAATCCCGGCGCCGATAATCGACGTCGTGAGGTTGAAAACCGCGCCGGAGATTCCGGAGCCATGGATAGACCTAGACTCGCCGACAATTAGGGGATAATTATCTACATGAAAGTCTAGACTGTCGTCGAAATCGTCGTCAAAATCACGCCCATACGCGGTCTTGGAATTGAGATAGCTTTCCTCTTCGGAAGGTAGAAACTTGGCGTGGGATCTAGGGTTTCGTGGATCGTTCTTTATCTGCAATTCCAGGTATGAAGTTTTGGGAATGGCTGAATAATTGCTGTTCATTGTCAGAGATGTAATGAATTCCAGATCTGAAGAGGCCAATATACATGAGAAAATTTTTAAAACAAAAAATTGGCAACTTTCTGATGGAGAAGTAAGAACAGAGAGAGATTGGGAGATTTTTAATTCAATTGGGGAAAAGGGCAATCCCGGAAACTTTCTGATTGGGAAATAAGAACAGAGAGAGATTGGGAGATTTTTAATTCAATTGGGGGAAAGGGGAATCCCTAGATATTAGCGTCACATTCAAGGACTTTCTCCCATTATATAGTAATTGTAGTCGTAGAGACGGTAAAGAGGGATGAGGGGAGAGGGAGAGAGGGAGAGAGAGAAGGGCAAGACTGCAATAAAATAAGGTTTTTATATTGCTCAATTTTGGAAGCTTCTGACTGCTACCGCCGCTGTTTTGGATTTTTTGTTCCACCCACGTCATCCAAACTTGATATCCTCCTCATCTATCTACATTCCATATGATGACGTGGCTTTGCATGGTTAATCCTCAAATTATTTACAGATTTACTTTTTTTTTACAGCTCAATTGCCTCCGAATTTTAAAAAAAATACAAAAAGACTGAATTGATTAACAGCCGTTTAATTTCTCACATTTTTTCGATCACGTGCGTCAATATCAAAGATATTTTAACAAAGTGACAATTTTTTGTCATATTTTTTTAAAAAAATTAATTTAATTTAATTTAGTTTAAAATATAAAACCTTTAAAAAAAAGGTTTAATTGCTTACCAAAACAAACAAACAAAAAACAAATCTTCCTACCCACATACGAAAATCCCCCATCCCAACAAACATTCTTTCTCTCAAATCCATCACCACCTTTATCTCTCCTCCTGCTCCTTCATCCTCTTTTATCCCCTCTAATAAACACAAAGAGAGACTAATGTTTTTTTTACGTTACACTCTCATTCACGCCCTGTCACAGACGTGAGTCCACACATCAAGCAAGTAGTACCCTGCTTTGATACCACTTATTACATCCCAAAAGAACTTTTTTTGAAAGGTAAACAGCTCAAAACATAAATACTGTTCTTCGATTCTTTACCTAACCGATGTAAGACTTTTTATACGTTACACTAAGCTAGCAATGTTTTTTGAAAGAAAAAATTAATAAGCGATGCTCTTGATAAAATGGAAAAGCAAATCTCTCTGACCGACAAGTGTTCATATTGCGGTCAATTAAAAGATTGACCACCGACGACCATAGGTCCAAACCCAACGCTCCCCCATCGTCTCTCTCTCAAACCCATCACCACCGTCGTCTCTCTTTATCTTCTCCTCCTTTTTCTGCTTCTTCTACTTCTTCTTATAAACACAAAGAGAGCATAAGCAGTGCTCTTTTTTAATTATAAAAATTAACTAGCAATGCTCTTGTTAAAATGGAGAAGCAAATCGACAAGTGACCGTATTGCGGTCAATTAAAAGAAAGTGATTTATTTGCAATATCAAAATTTTCTTTCAAATTCTTTCCATGCCAAGATTTTTTTTTTTTTCTAAAATATAACTTCAATGAACAAAAATGAAAAGTAAATAGCCTACGAACACAAGGCGAAAATGCCTCAAGGAGGAAAAAACAAGGCACAAAGGCCAAAATCACACTAGGCTATCTAAATATAACCAAACCAAAGCAAAGAAAAAAAATATACCAGAAGAACAAAAGAGCCTTAGATAGAATTTTTGAACAAATTCTTATCAATAAAAATTCTAACTTCAATCACTAATTACAAACCTACCACCAAACAATATTAATACGTTTCTATTTTAAACTCATTTCCTCAAAGTAAGTTAAAAATCTTAATTTACAATTCAGAACCTAAAATCCCAATTTATAAGTCTGATGTATTGGCAGACACATAGAGTTGGTGCAGATGGGACATTTGAGCAATTCGCGGACGTTGATGGTGGGAGCCATGGCGGTGGGGCGCTGAGTCAACTCTACAACTGGCAGTGGCAGCGGCGGCAAAAGGATCGGCACCCTAGAGAATGAAGGAGGTGTCCTCGTCTTCTAACCTCTTTGGCACTAAAATCCTTCTTTCTCCTCCCACTCCCGAAACTTTCTCCACACAAAAACAGTTTCCCATTTCCAAAAACATTCTCGACAAAAAAAAAAAAAAAACCTATTTTGAAATCCTCCAAGAACAACTCCATCTAAACCCAAGCCACTTTAATCGGTGGGGGAGTTCTACTGGTCTTTAATCGGTGAGGAGAGGTTACGGTGGGAGCTCCGATGGTACTATAAATGATATAAAATTTTCATGTATAATAGTGTAAAATAAGAATATATTACAGTGTAAAGTTTTCATATATTATAATGTATAGTTTAAACTCTATAGACCCTAATGATAAAGTGTTTATAGTCCGTTGAATAAAATTAGTTTAATACGCTAAGTTAAAAAATAGAGTAATATTTTAACTTCATCTTTTAAATATTGAAAGGAGTCCAAATCTCTTATTTTTATTTGGTTGTCCTCTTAGCAGTCCCTTCACTAAAGTTTTGACACATTATTAAAAATTTACACCCCGGTTCTTTTCAACACACCTACAAACGCCCTTTTAAGAAAGCATTGCTTTTTCCTAAATAAGAGAACAAAAATCCTTGATTTGGAATTTCAACAGTCGTTGTCACTTGGTTTAAAGGTCAAAGAGAAACACCAACCTTCCCACTTTGTGAGAGAGTTGGTCCTTCATTCGGTACAAATTTTCTGAGCCAGCTGGTCATTTTCTCCATGCGACGACGACTTTTAAGGTTTCAAATTGAGTTGTTAATTCTTTTATTCAGTAAAAGTAATACTTCTATTAACATTGTTTATGGGTGTGTTGAAAAGAGCTGAGGTGTGAATTTTTAATGGAGGGACTGCTAAGAGGACGATAAAATAGAGGCAAAAAATCTAAGGCCTGTATAGTTTTGTTCTCAAAATTTTTGAAAATGTTTTGTATATTTTTTGAGGTAAAAATTTTAAAAACACTCTCAGTATAATTTTTAAAAAATTTTTATTTTTCAAAATAAAAATATTTTTACCTGTTTTAAAAACAATACCAAGCAGCCTTTAAATTTTATTAGAAGATGTTTCACAGACGAAAGAAATAGAGTGGAACACATTTAAGCATGGTATAATCTTAAAAAAATAAAATAAAATAAAACAACTGTTCATTATTGTGCACCACGCTTTCTTTACGTTTATAATTTTACAACTAATAGTGAGTGATAAATAAATGTGTGTTAGTTGTAAAAACGCTTATTATTGGCTAATTGTAGGATAATTGGGCATTACATCAATAAATTTGGAACATAAAAAATTGTCACTCACAATATTATACCCTGATACCGACAATAGTACTCTGCCGTACTAACAATATTGCCCATCCATGATAATGTATTAGGTGTGCTCGCAAAGTACTTCAGGCTACCGTTAGTAGTCTGTTGTGCCACCTAGAATTTCTCATCTACATACTAGAAATATCATGGAATAAAAGAAATTAAAATAGAATAGGTTGAGCATCCTTATTAGTGGCGAGGGAGATCCAGTCGCAGCGAACTTCACATGTGGGAGTATACAACTGTGACTCTCCCTTGTTACGACAATGGTCACAACGGGGGCGGGGGAATGAAAAAGCGGAGAAAAAACAACATAGATGCCGAAATGATAGTAAATAACACTTTTTTAAAACTAACTATATATAATTTTTAAAAATATTTGTAGTAAATAATAAATTTATTTTATCTACCCTTTATCATAGTATAAGAATTATTTACACCGTAAATAGATTATTATAGATTTAAGGTGTAAATAATCTATTTACTTCATTCTTTATAGTTGTTTGCATTTTAAATATGTTATTTACTATAAATATTTTTAAAATATATTATTTACTTCAAAAAGTTTTAAAAATCTACTATTTCCTTTGTTCTCCTAAAAAGATAATGAAAGAATAAGATAGAAAAATGAAACCTCTAAGGATATAATAGTATTTGCACACCTTTATTCATGTGGCGGAAGGAATAAAAAATAAAAAATAAAAGTGCAGCAAAAACCAATCCAAAAATTAAGTAAGGTAAATAACCTAATTATTTCTTCACTTTATTTTATTTGATGAATTGGACCCCTCAACATAAAGATTGATGACACCCTAAAAGTGAAATATAATTAGCATTTTTTATTTTTTAAAAGAAGACGGATGAATAAGAAGTAAACAGAAGTGTAATATACACACACATATATATATATATATTAAAGAAATACATTTGTTTTTGTCACCTTATAAAAAAAAATAAACGACTGAATTATTGCTATCACCTCCAAACGCCACTCTTTTTTCCCCCTTTTTTGTGAGAGGTCAGGACGAAGTTATGCCATCCACATCGAAAGAGTGCCATAAATAAATGAAAAGTCAATTTTATTCCTTATATTTTTTATGGTGTTTCTTAACCTCAAAAAAGTCAAAATTTTTAAACCAAACAAATGTGAAAATGACAGGCCAAACAATAAGTGAGACAATTATATAGCTTGATAAGTATAATCAGCCCCCCCCAAAAAAAAAGCCTCTCGAGTAACGAAGCAATTTGTTCGCCACGTGGCAGTTCTAGGGCTTCCTATATATGAAATTGATATCTTGCCATCCACCAAAATCCAGGCCCCCACCAAACCTCTTGATGCATCTGCTGTCCAATCCAGCATGATCCCACCAAATATAAAAAAAAGAAAAAAAGAAAAAAGGAGTCTCATTGGATTTATTTATTGGAAATTCCTGCAATGAATACTGACAAAATAACCTACAATTATAATAAGGTATTTATATTTGGACCATCAAATTAATTAAAAAAATAATTTTAACTATATTTAAGGTGTTTGGTAGAAAGTAATTCGAATAGTTATAAATAACATAAAGATCTTATATGTTACAGTAATAATAAAAAAAATTACAGTATAAAATTCTCACATGTTATAGCAAAAACAGTTTTAACAACGCTATCAAATACGTCATTAATGTCTAAACATAACCCTATTAATGAGGCTCTACATTGTAAAATAATTATGTTTACATGATCTTTAGTTTTTTAAAATAAAATTATAAATTTTTTCTCTCTTTTATTTTTATTTTAAAAATAAAATATATTTGATAAGTTAGTACCTTTAGTTTTTTTAGCAAAAAAAGGTAAAAGGGAATTTGCGCCATGTGGAACACACATTGCTCCTCACATGGCATATTTATAGTATTTGAGAGAAGAGTTAAAACTTTATAGTTGAAAACATATGCCGTAGCACGGGAGAATTTTACATTATTGTAAATTTTTATTTTTATACTGTAATATATAAAAGTTTTACATTGTCTGCTATTACAATTGTATAGTTGACACCACAACCTCAAACACCCTAATTATTTAAATGGTACAATTAAAATCTACAAGTATGAAACTTTGGGTGTAATTGTATAATTAATTTATGAAAGCTTTACACTGTCTGCGATTACAATTGCATAGTTGAAACCACAACCTCAAACACCTTAATTATTTAAATGGTATAATTAAAATCTACAAGTATGAAACTCTGGGTGTAGTTACATAGTTGGAATAATATTTTGTGATTCTATTAAAAAAATATTATTAAAGTGTTTTATCTTCTAAAATTTAAATTAAAAATTAATTAGAACTATATTTTTGTAGTTTCAACAACATTTTCAAACAGGCTATTATTATTCACAAAAATTTAGGAGGCGTGAAGGTGGTAAAGGATGTTATCAATATTTGGGGGGACATCCCACAATATGTTGTCATCGTCGGAAGAATAAAACGAGAAGCCACCAGAGATGGCAAATAATGTCCTCAACACTTGGGCGAAAAACGCTATAAGCGGCCGTTAGAAGAGGCCGACGAGCAACACCGTGGTCATCGAGATCCAAATTTTTTTTTGGTCATTTGAAGATGGCAGGCCTTGTGCTTTATTTCCGAGCTTCAATACATTGTTAGAGAAAACTTTAATAGATGAAAACCATCACCAAATATAGAATCTAATGTTAATTCATCAAGAAATTTAACGAAAGCATACTTGAATCTAAATGAATGGATATGATTTTTAAATCTTTCGGCTCTTGATCTTCTAAGTCAATACGTATGATTTCTTTGAATAGAAGCCCTCTCTTTTTTCTAACGATAGCATGTTAAAAAAGAATCGTCCATATGACGTAGAGACCATAACCATTTATAAATACATTAAATTTGTCTTATTTCTATTTTGGCCTATCATAAAAATAAAAATTAAACTTTTAGATCCTAGATATAAATGAGTCCAATTTTATGAGATGCTTTAAAGCTCAAAACTTTATATTTTATTAAATCACTTTAATGAGGCTCAATCTTATAATAGCCTATAATATAAAATTATATATATATATATGTGTGTGTGTGTGTGTGTGTGCCCACAACGATTAAATCCAACTTACATGCCTTCTTCAACTTTTTCTATGTGACCTATGTCCAATCTAATAAAAACACAACTATCCAATTGTTCCTCACCCATAACTCATGAGGAATAAAAGCCTTCTTCATTGTGGACATTTAAACAAAAACCTTATCATCAAACATGTTCTTATTTGAAATTAACGTTTGACAAATGCACCCTAAAATTTGTTTGCCACAAAAGTTATTGGCTATTTTTTTTTTTTTTTATGAGAGTTATGTACATAAGAAATGTTCCACCAATACATTACAAGTCTAAACCGTTATATTTTCAAGAAGTTATGTTAGTCTCATGCTTTTTTATGAGATATTATTTTAATGTAATTTAACAATATACATTTTGTTGAGAAAAAGTTGGCATATGTTAGAACATGTGTCATTTAGAAATAAGAAATAAAGACTACATATAGGATTAATATCTACTGTTGTTCCTTACTACAACAAACACTATTCCTTTATCTTCTCGGCCCCATTGTTAAACACTAGTGCACTAAAAATTCAGAGTCTGCAACAAGCTAATAGGCGTTGTTGGGGCTTTAATCAAAACACTTATATTTTCTTTTTCTTCTATCAATGG
Organism: Artocarpus hirsutus; assembly: GCA_946598075.1. Classification (NCBI taxonomy): domain Eukaryota; kingdom Viridiplantae; phylum Streptophyta; class Magnoliopsida; order Rosales; family Moraceae; genus Artocarpus; species Artocarpus hirsutus. The sequence goes on from CAMOHE010057840.1 coordinate 15,038, forward strand.
CTAGTGCTCTAGTGTTAATATACGAGTACTGTAATTAAAAAAGGCTAAGCACACCAACTATAATGTCAACTTTTGTATTTACTAATGAGTTGTAATGCTTTTATAAATAAGTGTTTAAAAAATTGTCAAATTAATAAGCCGTATCTATCAATATTACTCATTGTAAAAAGCTTTACCGCTAAACATTTAACTTATATAATAGGAAAAAAAAACTTGGACATGAATGTTGTCTATGCTGCAACTAATTGAAAGTAAACTCGAATTATGGGACCAATGTTATCAAGCTTTTTGTTAATTTTTAGCATCTGTTTAGGACTTTAGTTCAATCTAACTATAATGTAAAGCTCTCAATAATTACAATAAAAAATAAAAAAATTACTATAATATAAAGCTTTTATATATTACTATTTTTAAATTTAAAACTTTAGTACAATCAAACAGCCTATTAGTATTAAACGTCCCTAGTTCCTTTTGTTTTTTGAGGTCAGTATTTCCTAATATTGTTCTATATTATAATACATGACGAGCCACCAAAAGCATGCCATGCATCCTACATTATAGTATTAGTACGTTTCAACCAACAATTAATTTTTTCTTTTTTTAAATAAGAATCCACTTGTTTCGAAGTTTTAGTCAACAAAATTGTATTCTAATTTTTGTTTGTATTATAATCTGTTCTAAGAACGAGTCGACTCGGTGGACGCGCCTACTTGCTTAAATTATGAGTAGGACCCGCCCTTGTAACGTGCGTAAAAAATCGTCTCGTATCAAAATATCAATAACTCGCGATCTCCTCTCAAAAAAAAAAAAATCGCGACCTCTGATACCAATTTATCGCATGCGTGTCGCAAGTTGCGCGAAAAGACTATTTCTCTATAGATAGTTGTCCTGTTCAGAGGGTCCCACCATTTTTCCTCATTAATAAGTAACAAGAGATAGGGCCCACCTTTTTATCGTAAAACAGAGCGGGGGTCCACCTTGTCTTTTCAAGAAAGTCACAATATATATTCAGGAGAAAAAAGAAAAAGTCGCAATTCTTTCCTCTTTTTTTTTTCCTTCACAGTGGGTTGCACTTTTCTTTTTTCTGATCGAGAAAAAAATGTGCCATAAAAATAGCAAAGAGCCCCTCTTCTTGTTGGAATATTTCTTTTATGTCAATTTTTTATTATTTATGTTACAATCATTTCTTTCTAGAAAAATTCTTAACCAAACATTTTTCATGTATATATGATTACAAAAGGCTAAAGGTAATTTATATCATAAACTTTAAAGGTAATTTATATTATAAATTCAGTTATAAATAATGTAAACTTTTTACATACTACAATAAAAAAAAAAAGTTGTTACAGTATAAATTTTTCATATATTATAGTAAAAACGGTGCCCATCACTAATCAAACACCTTGTATGTTTTCAATATTAATCATTTTTTTAACAATTTTATTTAACCTGTAAGATTAAAATTCTGCTACTAAAAAAACTTTATCTAAAAAAGTACATTATAGATTAAATTAGGGCAATAATTTTATGAATAATAATATTATAACACATAAAATTAAAAATGATTTATGTTTTTTTCTTTTTCTAAATAATATTATTTCTCATTTAATGAATATTCTACAATGCAGGACATTTATTTTTTCCATTAGTTAGTAGGTAAAGATTCAAAGGTTGAAAATGAATTCGACGGAGAATGTGCATCTCCTCCGTCACACACGACTACAGCCTCAATAATTACGAAAATAATGTCTACATCATCAAAATGTAACTTTTCACCCCGCATAAACAGTCACACAAAAAAAAAAAAGAAACCTTTCACCCCGTAATTTTTTGCAGTGACAAAAACATCCATTTATTTTACTTTCTTTTTAATTGCCGCGATATACATACATTCCTATAACATTTATAATGAAAAGCAATACAACAAAAGTAGACAGTGCAAAAAAAAAAAAAAAAAACATAGATTTTGGCAAGTCCCTAGAGTAAGGGGGCTGCTCATGGTGTGAGTGGCCATGGGCGACCCTCAAAGGTCTCACTATCGTGAAGAAATCACTACTCACAACCATAAAGGATCGAGACCTTAAAGAGTATGATCATCGACGCACTATCAAGACCCACCACATGTCTCGTGACAAAAAGACCCCCCTGGAGTGGATCTTGAGACTGTGATCCTTACCCAAAATTTGATATTTTTTTCCTCATACTTTTTTTTAATCTATTTTTGTTTTCTTTTTTTTTTTTGTTATTTAAAGCAAAAAAAAAAGGCTTTGTGAAACAAAATAATGTTTTTGTCTATGGGATAGAAACTTAGATTTTTACAGAACTTCTTTTTCTTTCTTTAATTATTAGACTTGAAAGGAAGAGTAAGTTAGAGATGAAAGTGAAATTGAAGATAAAGTTTGGGTTGATTTATCATACAAACCATAATATTTGATGTTGTTATTGACCTCTTAACTGATCAATTCTCTTACTGCGAATGGTCTATTAACTTTTCATCACATTAGCAATGATGATGCTTGAACTTTATTGTCACCCGTCCTCATAGTTTAAACATTCTTCACAGCCCAAGAAAAAAAATCGAAAATTTGGCATTATTAGACTTTTTATTTCTACTAATTATGTTATTTCTCTTTTTGGGGTGGGGGGGTAATAAACACTAAAATAACCATCAATTGAACATTTAAAATCAACTCTATATACATACATATATATATATATATATGTATACAATAAATTCATGCTCACCTTTAAGTTAAAGGTCTTGGTTTTTAATTTTCGTTCCCAAATTTAAAAAAGGAAATAAATAAACTATCATGTGTATTGTTAATGTTCTTGAATGGAAAATATGTACACATTAAGTTCCAAGGGCAAGAATAACGGAAAATAACTTTTATCTCTAAATTTACAAGTGATCACCAAATGGACACCAAAGCTAAACTATTTAATTATGTTCTCATAGCAAAATTGGCATACGTCACCGTCATTTAGAAATTTAGGCTTGCGACTCTTAAAAATACCAAGATCGACTTGCTTGTTCTAGCAAAACAAAAACTAGGGTCCGCGGGCGTTTCAATCAGGGTGTTGTTTTATTTTACAATTTTAACCTTCAAAGTTTGCAAAGTACACGTTTCTTGAACTAATTCACGGCACTGATGCTAAAATACTTATTAAAATTCGCAAGTCCATCCTTCTATTTACAGTTTGAGTATTTAAATTTGCAAGCTTTAACTCTAAAATTCAAGTAATCCGGGCACCATTGAAAATATTTATAATAATATTGTATGGATCTTCTATACGTGCATGCTTGTTGGCTTTCGAGTTACGTGGCTTCAGCCTTCATGTACAGTATGTTTCCAAGAACAATGCTACCACAAAAAGTCCCCTTTATTTTTGCACTGAATAGTTCTTATATTTATTTTTAATTATTTTGGCTCTTTGACATAATATTCAAACTACATGGCATATCTTTCTTCAAAATAATCAGAATGATTTATGAAAATTATAACCAACTATTAAATGAATGAAATATAATGCTAATTATGCTTTTAAACTTTCTTTGAAAATGAACAGAATTGCATTTGGGTTGGATATATATTATCGCGAATTATTTCTAGTTTCTCAATCAATTACCTATTAATGATGTACGACTAACATATAATGAGTTCTTATTGCCCCGCTTGTAATATATGTTTAACCATAATTTAAACATTTTTGTTATAGTGATTTCTCCTACAAAAATTTAAAACTTCTTTTAAAATTTTATTTAAACCTATAAACCAAACATGTCATATATTAATAGCACGAGTCACATGCCTAAGGCACATCTCCTTTGTGTAGCTACAATTTTCTTAAAAAAAAATTATGATAAATTATAGATAAAAGTACAAAAAACTATATTAAATCTCCTAAAAAAACCTATATTAAATTAATTTTGACCATTTTTATTAGATCAGATTAAATGTCCATTTATTTTAAAATGATGGAAAATTTTTTTATTTTGTTAGAAGATCAACTTTCTTGGTTGAATGAAAGTTTGAAGAAAATATGTAATGCTAATGGATAAATATTTACTTGTGGATAATAATTTTCATTAAATTGCGTGATCAAATGCCCATATTTGAGACATAACACTTTCATGGACTGCGTGAAAAAACAAATAAAATTATGTAGCAGATTTGAGAAAAAATATTGTAAAAGGAAAATCTGAGAAAAAATTCTGAAAAAAAATTAAATTTATAAAAGATTTCTTCGAAAATTTAAATAAAAAGGACAAAGAAGGAAACAAAGCCTTTGTTAAACCTTCAAACGTCGCAGGAAAAGAGATTTTGTATTTTGATCAAAACACATAAATAGAAAGTATAAGATTTTTTATTAACAAAAATTTTGGACGCATTTAAGAGAGATTATTTTTGTGGGGAAATAGAAAAATACAATGCTAGAATCATATTTGAAAAAAATAATATCTCAGAGGACTGCGTGAAAAGAAGTTAAGTAGAGATGTATTAAAAAAATTAAATTTAAATTAGAGAAAAAAGACACCAAGAAAGCAAGTCGAGATAACAAAAATAAAAAATAAAAAAAAAAGATTAATTGCATCTCTTGTATAAGGTTATCTATGAAAAGCATAAATATTTAAAAAAGTATTTATTAAGGGCATACTAGAGAAAATAATATTTTAGAGGATTGTGTGAAAAGTTTTGAAGGAACATATTGGAGAAAAAGTTTAAAAAATATTTTATCACAAACATTTTGAAGTACAAAATTTCAAAAAACAATTAAAATAAATGAGCAATCCTACTTAACCCATGAGGTCACAACCTCACTACTAATAAAACAACAGGTCCTACTCTAAAAATACACAACATGTTAGACTAGAACCTACAATTTTATGAGTAACGGGGTTTTAACCTATGGGTTGAAAATGATTTTTTAATACAAAATAAAAGGCAAGCAAGATGTTGAAGAAAAAAGGTACTAAGACATCATTGAGTGAAGCTTTATAATAATAAGATTAATTGTGATAGAAAAAATACATGTTAACAAACAATAAAAATTAGTGGTTTCTTGTAGTGTTTTGCTAGACGTTTTCTTGTACTTGCGGAACCTATGATACAAGTATTATTAGATGTTTCTTTCATGTCGCTTGTACAAAAGGGTGGAATATATTTCCTGAAGAAAGGGTAGAAATTCCCACATTTATCATTAATTTGCTCTTCCTTTTTTTTTTTTTTTCCTACAGATATTCTTGCTGACATATTGCATCAATAATCTCACAAAGAAGGACACAAACTTCATTGATTTGATCCATTTAACGATATTAATATTGATTTATTTATTAAAAAAAAAACACACACACACACACAAAAACCGTGGCCCCTTGGGAGCATCACTCTTCGTTACTCATCAGGTATATGAAGAACTGATTTTTCTTTTTTTAAATGAAGATGGTTTTAAGTAATGAAGAATTGATTGATCGTTGTTAAACGCAGTTAATGCGTATCATATTACCTGACGTCGTTTTGCATGCTTGATGAATGTGATGTCCTCACGGCGTGTGTCGTTATTCTTTAGGTATAAAGAAAACCTCCCCTGTTTTTTATTTTATATTTCTTATGTCACGTTGGATCTTATTTTTTAAGGAATGCATCTATTCAGACTAAATTGTGTTAAAATATCCAAGTACTAGCAAATTGATTATTGACCCTTAACAAGTTCAACTATTAAAATTTACTTTTCACACAAAACTTTAACATAAATATAAAAAAGAATGAGTTTTACACGCTACTTTTCAGGACGCTTGAAACTTAAGATGTTTTGTTATTTCTTTTTGTGAAAATTTTTTTTTTGCTTTTTAAACTTTTTTTTTCTTTTTTATGCTCCCAAAACGTTTTTTTTTTTTTTTCGTTTTTCCTTATGAAACTTTTTTTTTTACTTTTTAATTTTTTTATTATTTTGATAACATGCGTAATATGCATGTACAGAGCAAAACAGCCACTTTTTTCTACTAGTATATTATAAAAAGACAACTTTATACTTTGACTCGTCGTGGGTTTCGCCTATACTTCAAATGATGGGTGGTGACATCCGTTGGTGGGTCTGCTACTCACCATTACAAACAGTGGATTGCATGACCCACAAACCCACTTCAGAAGAACAATTTTAAAAGACACTAACATTGATCATACATGTAGGGGACCAATCTATATTATTTAATGGTCATTAGCCCCCTAGCTCTTGTGGTTTTTGGAGCTTTGCTACTCATAATAAATCTATAAAATGCCAAAGAAGGTAAGCAACCAGTCTCAATGTTTTTAAAATCTTTATACCAAGGTAGCAAAAAAAAAAAAAAGTGCCCTTAAAACGCAATACCTTTCATTGGGTGCCGCGCACATTCTTTATTAGGGTCAACTTTTTGTCTTGTTTAGGAGAGATGCTATCAACATCAAACATCCTATGATAGATAGCAATTCGAAAAACTCATAGCCCTTCTTAAGAATATTTTCTTGAAGATCAATTATATGCTATGCCATACACACACATATGTATCCATATATATTTCATATTTGTGTGTGTCTTCAATTGTTACATTGTGGTACATGTATCAAGAATGTAGCAACTCCCACATTGATGTCGCAAGTTATTTCTATCTTCATATTTTCTTACGTTTCCTTTATTATTTAGACGTTTTAGAAATATCTAATTATTATTATTATTGGATATTTATTTTTTTTGTACCCTCTATTTTATGTTATTCAAAACTTATATTTTTTGTTTTTAATCTCATCGAATATATACCTTCGTATTAGATTTAATGTACAAATTTATACCTTATGTATACTTCAATTAATAGTTGATTTTAATACTTAAAATGACCAAATTATCCTTAAATAAAATAGAGACAAATTAAAATTTTCGAGAAATAATAAGAAAATAAAAACAAAAACTCACAAAACACCTATTTTAAGAGTATTTTATACATTTTTGAAGTCAAAAACCTTAGCATAAAATTTTTTAAAATTTGTAAAGTTACTTTTATTTTTCTCAGTTTGAGGGTATTTTAGGCAATATTTTAAGTCAAAATTAAAGATTGATAGGAAAAAAGTTTAAATTTGTATATTAAATCTAATCTGAATGTATAAATTTGATAAGATACAAAATCGAAGATATATTCTTTAAATAAACTTAAAATACATTGTATAAAAATATAAATAACACTTACTATTATTTTTGTCATTATTATTATTATAAAAAAAACTTTCATTTATTCGTTGCTGGGACCACGGCGACCAGACTCTCAGGAAACGAATTCATACATTTCCATAAACATTGAGAGAGAAAACTTCTCTTTCCAATTAAAGCTAAACCCCAATCACAAACAACGTTCTGGCAACTTCTGTTATGGGAGATTTTATCCAAGTATTCTCTCTGTTGGATCGAAATGCTTATATTCACCTTGTTTTTATTAAAATATAACAAAATTGTTCTTTGTGTTTGTCAAATAAAGTAAGGACTCTATATTCCCTTGATCAATCTGCCCATTTCATATGTTTCCAATAATATATATGTCTCGCAGGTCAATCAGAATATTATGTCATATCAATTAACATGTAATAAATATGATGATATTCTTGAAGCCTCAAGAAAAGAGGCAGTAAAAAAATCCTAAAAATTTGGTTTTTTTTTTTTTCTTCACCATGATAAGAGATTCTTTTAAATGCAGTTTCACCCTCCATGTGATTGGGAGAAATATATTAACATTTCAGTCTCATATCTTCAATCAAACAAACAAACAACAAGATCAACAACATAGCTGTAACCGAGTAGAAGCTCATTTTCATTTTTGTTTCAATTTGCCCTTGTTGCTCACAGCAAATATATATGTTCAACCACCATGGACTTTTACTCCTTGTTGACCTCATGCCTATTTGCTCGACTCCTGGACCGTCCCACCTCAAACACATTGCTAAATTCCAAATGCATTCGATTCAATTTTTCAAGAGTTGGTTGGAACCTTAATTTTATGGTTTGAACGGTGTTTCTAAACATCTTTTAAGTTTGACATGTAGAATAAAGGAGTAGAAGAGACGATGGGAGAGTGTAGGTGACGACCATAAAAGAGATTATATATTTTTTTTAACAAAATCACTGTTTCATTTAAGGATAATTTTGTTAGCTTACAATTTAATTTTGACTAAATTTTGAATGTCAGGTGTATTTTAAAACCTTTGGTAAACATATGTGATACTTTTATTATTTTGAAAAACACGATGTGGATTTTTTTTTCCCTCTTTACCTTAAATATCACTTATGATTTTTTTTTTCCTTCTAATTTTTAATCATAATTTTGAATTATTTTTAAAGTGATTAAAAAGCTGATCATTTAATCATAGCAAAAACAACTAAATAATGTTTTTGTCCTCTTTAGAAAAATAAATTAAATTGTATTTCAAATGCTATCTGTAGTCTAGCCTTCCAAGCTAATGATTTGAATTCACTACTTCATGCTACCCGTTTGTCTTTATTTCACCTTTTTATCTTTATTCACTATTTCTCTCGATCTCTTTCTTTTTATTTTTATAAAATAAATTAATAAATTTAAATCAATTTTTAAAATTAAATAATATTCTTTTGTTTTGTAATTATCTGTTTTTTTATTTACCACATTCTTTTTTTGTCCAAATAATTCAGGGACTCAGAATGTCCCACCAATTTCCCCTCTTTTAACGTTAGACTAATTTCATAGATAAGTTGGTTATAGAGAGCGAAAGCATCGGCCTAGGGAGGCGAGAGTGAGAGAAAGAAAGAAAACTCGGCGCCCCAACATGATTTTTGTGGGTGCATCATCAGGCTCTTGGCTTTTTGTTTATGTGTATGAGCTCGTAGTTTTGTTTATGTGTATGAGCTCGTAGCAATGAGGTTAAGATAATAACAGGACAATGTTTGCTATTGTAAGACACACGGCCAAATCAAAGGCAAAATAAGGTGGGACAAATAATTATACAAAATAAGATGGGAATGATGATTATTTGGGACGGCTTGCTGGGCATGTCGCTTCTCCAACAACCTTACTCTCTTAAGGTTTAATTTATGACGATGCGGCGCATCTAAAGGTTTCGAAAGTGCCGCGTTGAGCAATTGCGTTGTGCTTATGTGTGGTGCACCGTGTACATTGCTTTGGCTTGGTGCCACGTTCACGATGATTCTCTGGCTCATTAATAGTTATCTCTTTGCTAGAAGTTTGTCGTTTTTGTTTATCTCCTTTTGTCTATTTAGTTTAGTTGGGGTTTGGAATGAGATTTTTTTTTTACCACAACTTGTTTCTTTGCTTTTCTCATTTAATTAGTGTTTCGTTGTATCTTTGTGTTTGCTGGATTTGTTTTTTTTACAGTCTTTTCTATGTTGATGTTGTGTCTCTTGTAACAATAGGCTATATGGAACGCCATCAAATATATGTTCAACTTTTTCAAAAAAAACATTACATTATTTTTATGGTGTTTAGCATTTTCAGTTGCAATTAAACTTTTAGTTGCTACAGAGTAAACATTTCACATGTTATTAAGAAGTTTGGAGAATAATTTAATACCTGACAATCTATTATCCCACATAGAGAATTATAAGAATCAACCAAAATTTTACAAAGGAGTATATAAGCAAAGCCAACGCCAAGGTCTGCATGCAAAAGAGATCCAATATTTGTGGCAAAGAGCTCGGCGCCGCAATGCTAGGAGTTGGACGCCGCAACACTAGGTCAAGAATTTCTAAAGGCGTAATAGGCTTCGGCATTGCACTGCTAGGAACCTGAGACCACATCACCCGGTTGCAAATCATTTATTTTTGGGCAACTAAACTTTTTCGTCATCATAGTGAATTATTCTACAGTTGTTAAAAGTGGACGTAACTCTCACATTAAGAGTAAACCACTATAAATTTCATGTGTTCTTTTCTTGTTTATTTTCCATTTCACGTTTTTCACTCTCAATAGAAATAAGACATCTAATTCGTAACACATACCTCAGTAATTTTAATCAAAATTAGTTTAAACCATTAGTAGTTTAAAGTTTAAACCAAAGCTCCTAAACCACCCTATTTATTAGTATATTTGTTATAATATTCTAACTAGGGTAGTCACATAAACACGCAATGTTCCTACTTTGCTCGAGATAAAGTCTTCGTACGTGTGAAAACTGCCCATACATTACAAACTATTCAAGTCCTTTGCAAGAGTGTTAGTCTTCGTACGTGTGAAAACTGCCCATACATTACAAACTATTCAAGTCCTTTGCAAGAGTGTTAGTCTTCGTACGTGTGAAAACTGCCCATACATTACAAACTATTCAAGTCCTTTGCAAGAGTGTT
>CAMOHE010057841.1:0-24227 GCA_946598075.1 Artocarpus hirsutus
AAAGGACCAGTCAATATTTCGCGAGTCATTACCAAAAAGAAGAGAAAAAGAAAATGTGTGAAGTTCTTATTTTCTCGAGGAGATAACTTACAAAGTGTCACACACCCCAATCTGATATTATTTTTTTGGGAAAAGTCTATGCAATTAATGATAAGACGTGGAGAATGGAGAGAGAGTGTGGTTGAGAACAATGTATATAGTCTATGTGCTACAAAATAAGGCTATTGTTGTAGATAATCAACCGTGTCTGCTCATCAAAAATTAATATATCTATATATTTTAATTGATGTAAGCATTAACATCAATTACCATCAACGTAAATAGTAAAATCAAATCTGATAAAATTATTGTAATAATAATTGACTGTAATTATTATAACAGTCTACGATACTGTAACAATTATAATTATTATAACAGACACTGTAACATACAAAAGGTCTCTCATAAATATCTCAATCTCTTATCTATTTTTAGATATTTAAAATTAAGAGGATAATATACTTTCTCTTTCTAAATCCCCCTACTTTACCTTTATAGTTTTTAGTTTTTATAACAGCCACATCTTTATTCACAAAATAATAATAATAATAATAATAATAAATAAAAACAAAAAAAAAAACTGGTACGTTAAAAAACAAAAAACAAAAATAAAAGAGTTGTGTAGTACATCATCCATGGACCTCACACTTTGCTTGCATGTCATTTACGTGCCTTGTATGCGGTCCCCTTGAGAAAGATAGCCCATCTCCATCCACTTGCCTGTCAATTTTTTGATTCCGTGTCTTAATTTCCTTTTGCTCAACAAAAAGAAGATTATATGATATCGATTCTCCGTTCTCCTTCATACACGGTATAAATTTAGAGGTCCACTGATAAAACGAAAAAGAGTTTGTCTAATTTTATTCAAAGAACGAGCTCAATTTCACTCACCATCGCATAGATCGTATGTAATTTTGAACCCATCCCAAGTGCATGATTAATGAGAAAGAAAAAAAAAAAGAAAAAAAAGAACAATCGAACAGCTACACCACTCTATTAGTTGTGTCTCATAAATTATTTATGACAACAAAATTAATGTTCTACTTTTAGAACATCAAATAATGCTTGTGACACTTATTAAAAAAAAGTTTTGTGTAACCTTAATATTGACTATGGTTTGGTTTTTAACTTATATCGATCAAAGTTTTGTCACGTGTTTATTTCGTTGCTCTACGTTAGAGCCCTGAACATACTCTGAGGATTCACTAATTCTAACATCATTAATGTTTCCCTTACTTTTCTTTAGGTTTCATTTGATTCCCTAATACGTCATTATTTTTCACTTCCTCTTCGTAATCAAGACGATGTGGCCTTTTTTTTTTTTTAAAGAAAATCCAGGTTGTGTATATATAACACTCATTAAGAAAATAAGAAGTTCTCCCCTCAAAAAAAAAAATCTATAGTGCTATAAAAAAAGGCCTTTTAAGAAAATAATTGTATGCAAGCGATACATGTGTTAAAATTATTGATGACTCTCACAATTCAAGATAATTTGAGTATCATTGCAATTCCATGTCCAAAATATTCTTAAACTTACTTGAATCATGAAGCTTTGAAATTCGTTTTATCCACTCAAATACATGTTAAGCCCCACTTTTTAAAAATGTGTTTACTAATAATTATAGTAAGTTGCTTGAATTTTTTTTCCCAATCAATTCAAATAGACAAATTCAAACAATCCTTTAACTCTCTTTCTTTCATCTATAAGAATATTTTTTAGTGACATAATAAATTTCAAATATATATAACATTTATAAGAACTAAATTTCAAAAGATGGCCTTTATCAGAATTTCCCTTCTTTGTTTGATAAGTATATATAGCGTCAAAAATATGTTTAGCATAAGGCTCGATGGGGCCAAGTGCGTGACAATATCCGCAATACCCAAAATTACCCCTTGGCATAATTATTTAGACTTTGGTCCTCCCTCCTTATCATAAACCTAATGTCGCACTAAATTATTTATTTGGTCAACTTCAATAATACAAAGTCAAATAAATAATGCACACCCCAATTAAAAAAAAAAATCGTTTTGGAGCTGTTCTCTTATATTACTTGTGGGTGTTCGTCCATAATAGGTTTTTGCAATCAATTGGACATTCACATATAAACTATGAAACCTCTAGTCATGACTTGCCTTAAAGATACGTGCTATTAGATTTTAAATTCTAATTAGTTAAAAACTAAATAATGATGCTCATCGCTAATGACATTAAGCATTTTTTATCTAAAAAGCGTTAGCATGTTTTTTCCCCTCCCAAGTTTGCGGCAATTTACAAGGTGTCTTAATATATAGGTCAAACTTATAGATCTAAACTTAAACATTGTATCTTGTAAAAATTTTATATTATAACATATTTTTATTTTACATTATAATATTTTTTAAGTTTAAACTTATTTAGCAAACATTATATTGATCAAAATCATTTTTTTAACAAATTTTGCAGTTAAAAATATAGTTGATTGGATGAAGATTTATTATTATTATTATTTTCGTTTTTAAAGAAATCACACAGGAATAACGTGCCAGTGTTATATGATCCAACGTGTCTGTCACCGAACGCCAAAAGTAAAAATTTAAAATAATAATAATAATAAATAAATAAAACAAAAGGCCGCAGGGGCTACTGTTCCCACGATGGGACGCGCGTGGCACGAGAAACGCGTGTGGTTTGTATGGACCTTGGCAGAGGTTTTGAATGGACTTCGCTGGACGTCAAGCTCACGCTTTTCGAGTCACGATACGGAAGATCCGTAATTTCAGAGGAAATGACTGGGGGGTTTGTTTGTTCAGCCTCGGAAGTCTCCCTTCACCTTCAGTTGTAGATGACGTGGCCTTGTCGCATTGGCCGTACGTTATCGTGACGATACAGGGGAAAAAAAAAGAACGGAAGAATCTCATTTTATCCTCCACAACTTAAATGGAACGTGTGTTTGGGCTTATTCGTCCGACTAAACTTTTAGCTGTTGCAACTTTTATCTTCTAACAATTACATTGAAACGTATAAAAATTTTATAATATAGTATATTTTTATTTTGTATTATAATATATAAAATTTTTACAATATAACAACTGAAATTAAAAGTTTGTCTGGTATACGAGTTTAAATGATATAGTTTAAAATTTTATGGTTAACCGTAGGTTTTAAATTTTATAGTTTAAATTGTAGTTTTAAATTAAAGTTTGAAATATAAAAGTTTAAAACGAAAATAAAACATCACATCAAGAGTTAATGTATAGAGCAATAAGAATCAATAAAATTTATAGGCTTAAACCGATGCATCAAACGCCATGTACGTTGTTAAACACACTCAAAATGAAACAAAACTCTCTTATAAGGTGTTATTTTATTTTGTACATCAATACATGAAGTGTATTTGGGAATGTAGATAGAACTGTGAATTAGAACTAAAATACTGTAAAATGTGAGAATTATACATTATAACTGTTGGAACTAATAAGTTAAAACGACTTTGCCAAACATACTTGCAATGTTATCTCAAATAATTTATTTACCTTTTGTCACATTATTAACTTTGTGCTATAATATAAGGTAAAAGTATATTACAATATAAAATCCCTGCATGCTCTAGTAATTGAGTTTAAACTCGTGAGTTTGAGCTCCAATGCCAAACACCCTTTGAGTCTTGAAATTTGTAAAGTGAACTTTTGATATTAGATAGGATTTTTTTTTTTCCTTTTTGATCAAAGATTAAATAGGATGCTTGGTATCACCTTCAACCAATTTTACGATATTTTTTATTTTTTAGTATAACTTGCAAATCTAACTACGTTCTAAATGCCCTAAAAATAAATTTTAAAGTGACGTTGTTGTACTAATTAAAAAAAAGGGTACTGTATCGAGTAATAAAAATCAATTGTGAAATTTATCATATATTAAACTTACTGGCTAATTTTTTGAAATACAATTAATGTTGAATGATTAAATAAAAAATAAATTAACCAATAACAGTATTATTTAATATCAATTTTTGAAATGTAGATGAACCACACACGTTTATGAAAAGCCTTTTAGAAGTACAAGTCATTTATTTGGTGTTTATGAGAAAAAAAAAAGTTTATGAAAGCCTTGTTATTTACATTTTTAACCTTCTAGTTGTAAATAATAAATCACAAATTTTATCTATGTCTTTATATTATATTATTTTTTATAACAATGAGAATTTTTTACTTATTTAATCAAATATGTTTAAAAGCTCTTTTAAAATAAAGAAGCACTTTCCAAACATTATTTACACACTAATTAAAAAACTTTAACTTATACTTCTTTTTTGTCAATGCTTAAAAATAAAAGCAAAAATTATCCTAAACTAGCCCTTATTGTTTGGCTTAGGCATCCATGTTTTGATGCTCATTCTCTGCTAATTGTTTAGGAAGTCTTGTTCGCTTATTATTGAAATGCCCCTTGGCTCCCCTTATTATGTCTTGAGTTTGTTTGTTTATTTGTTTGTGTGTGTTTTTCTTTTAATTCTTGATGTTTTTGTGTCTTGCTTTGTTGTCTTGTAAGCCTTGTTATCGGTATCGTCGGTCTTGTGTGGATGCTTGCTGGCTTCTTTTTTAATTAAAGCTAGAAAAATTCTTCTTTTCTACCCAAAAAAATTTGCTACATTGAAATTGACAAGTTGTACCATTTCCATTTGTGTTTTCCTTATTTTAACACTTTTAAAAGAAATACTTTTAAGGAGTATATATTTTTTTTCTTTTAAGAGCAAAGTAACATTCATCAATATTATTTTTATTATCCATTCATTGACATTTAATTACAATCTTAAATTAGATGTAATCCCACTATATTGCATTACCTTCCAAAATGATCGAGATGGGCTGTCACGCTCCTATTTCAATAGCAATCTCTTTATTTTGCGGATGTAAATACAATCAAAATTAATTTTAATCAATGACAAAAGAAAAGAAAAAAAGAATTTGAACTGTTGAAAGTTTTGCAACCTACAGCAAAGCAGACCCCATGTTCAATGGTGCAGATCATCTTAACCCTCAAATTGGAATGCATGTACAACCAAAAAACCAAGGTCCACAAAATGCTGCATGTTCAAACAATTGTTTCCTCCATTCAAGTTTTAAAAGAATTCGAGGAATTTTGCAAGATTTTTTTTTAATGGTCAATGTGTAATTAAGGATATCTAACATTCCCCTTTAAAAAAAGATACTTAACATAATGAAGCTAATGTAATGATTAAATAATATAATAAAAAATAATTCTTTTCATCTCACGGGTTAAAATCTTACTGTTTATAAAACTGTAGATTATAGTTTAGTATATAGTATACTTATTAGACTAGAACCTACTATTTTGTAAGTAGTGGAGTTTTAACTCCATGAGATTAAATATGAATGCTTTATAACAAATAGAGTAGTACGAAGTGAGATGACCTAGTTGTAATAGATTGTGATTGATTTATAGGCTGTTTGACAAAATGAGTTAGAAGTCATGAATTTTAATTTAAACAATGAAAAGCTTTCATATATTACAGTAAAAAAAATATTATGGTATAAAATTTTCACTTATTATAATATTTTTAATTAAAATTAATTCTAATCATAGTTTTTATACCATATTAAAATACTGAGATTGTATCCTCATGTAACTTTACCGCCAGCACATTCCATCCTGTCAGCTTAGTGAGAGTCTTGGACTTGTAAAGTTGTATGGATATTATCCATATGTACGTGAAAAAGAGGATAAACGGGATGGCTACATTTTATTCTTCTTGTTTTTCTACAGTTGTATTTTTTTAAAACAAACTTTGATTTTTTTGAATAGGAACTATTCGTTCAATTATAATATGGTGACGACTACATCGAAATGACAAATTTGTATATTGCCTCTTGCGTCTTCATTTTGATATTTTGTTTTGAACTCATAGTTTTACGTACAAAAAGCGTAAAATTTTTAACAATTATAATAAAAAACAAAAATTATTTTAATATAAAACTTTTATATATTATAATTAAACTTAAAACTTTTTGTGTTTATTTGGTATTTTAGTTTTAACTAATTAATTTTAAGTAAAAACAATATAAAACTTTCAATAACAATAATATAAAATAAAAAATTACTATATTATAAAATTTTTATATATTATAATTTTTAAATTTAAAACTTTACAATTGAGTTTGAGAATTTTATAGTGTTTAAATATCATTGAGTTTTATGGATTTCGGACAACTAGGTGGGTCACTTTCTAACAAAACAAAAAAAAAAATGATACAATGGGCAATGGTCATAGATAGACCACGCTGAATTGCTCCACTTTCCTAATAAAAAAAGACCCACTGTCTGACAACTGACAACTGACAACTCAAGCCAACGCAATTTAATTTATCGAGACTTTTAAATTCAAAAAACGCGAGTATATCTTTTTCATTCGGCGATAAGTACGTTGTTTGTTAGTTTTTTTCGCGGGACGAACATGAGAAATTGGGGTGGTCGTTTCGGGGTCTGGTGAGCTAACTCGCTTGAATATCTGGTAGTTTAGTTTATGCACGTTCCAAAATTCAATTGGTTTATCTTTAAAAAAATAAAAAATAAATTGATTATTTGTAAAAGTGACATGTCAGAAACCCCTGTCAGAGTACCAGTTGCACTCCAACAAACAGAGCGTAAAAATTATTTCCCATTAATGACATCCACACATACCAGACAGTAGACACCACTGTGTTATCATTAAAAAAGAAAAGAAAATTGGCCCAAAGATTGACGTGGTGTAATCTCGTTTTTTTTTTTTTTTTTAAGTCATTTAGCTTGAAACATTATTGGTGAGAACTCTCACTAACAGCATATGTTTTAAAATTGTAAAATTTAGTTAAAATTATTTTTTTATAATTTAACTTTTAAAAAGATAGATCTTTATCAGTAGATATTTTTTTCGGTTCCCACGAAAAAAATTATCTATTTTCATTTACATTATTGACTTTTTGAGTTTATGCTTATTTGAGATATAGTTTCAACCAATAACTCGAGAGCAGTTCAAATTCTACAAGAAAAAATAATATGACAAAACGAGTTCGAATTATTATGTGTTTGAGAGCATTGATTTGAACTAATTGGTTAAATACATTGTAATATGTGAGATCTTTATACTGTAACAACCGAAAGTTTTGATTAAAATTAATTTTGCCAGATAAGTTAAAGTTAGCTTCATGACGTTTCTGAAACATACATTTTCAACTCCTTTGTTGTTAAATTGTCTATTTTCAAACTAAATATAACACGAGGGATAAAATGATTTTTAAAAACAAGCAAATCTATAATATATATATATATATATATATATATCACTATAACAAATTAGACTTTACGTAACTCCCATTTGATGACGATTTAGCACGAAACCTTCATCTAAAGTCACACGGCATTTATTTGCATTAAATGTTGCATGATTTATATGTCTCAAAAATGGTGTAATGATTTACTTTAAAATTGTCATCTAATATGTTTTATAATCCCACATACTCGAAAATCAATCCTAACTCTCTTAGCGCCATTGGCCTCACTCCCTTTCACTCTCTCAAATCTTTGTCATCCTCTCTCTGCCTCTGTTGTCCTCTTCTCCATTGTCGAGCCTGTAGCCCCACCGCAAATACTCCTTGTCATTGTTAAGCCCTATCATGAACGCTCCTTGAGCTCCATTGCTATCCATCCGTAACCATTGCTACAACCTATCAATCCCTATCGTGAGCACTTCGAGCCCAAAAGTACGTCTTTTTTCCCTCCTTTATATAACAATGTCAGCTCAAATAATTTTTATTGTTAATTGTGTGAATATTTTTGTGCTTATTTTAATGGGAATTTGAGATGAATTTGACGATGATTATTTGCAAGACTTTAAACGACTGTTTTCTATGAAATTGTTGTAATTAGTATTTAGGTTTTTTCTTTACTTTTTATATTTAGAATTTGTGAATGGAAACATTATGATTAGCACTTGGTAAATTGTTTCTATGTCAGTTTAATCTGAGTTTTAATTAGTGTGTTAGTTTTAGTTTTATATGTGAGTTTGAGTTTTATAGGTTATTTTTATTGTCATTATATTTTAGTTTCATATATATGTTGGTTTTGAAAATTTAATGTTTGTTTTTGTTTTAATTATATGTTAATTTTTGTGTTATTATTATTTTTAATTATATGTTGGTTTTAATTAAATGTTTGTTTTTATTCTAATTATATAATTGTTTTAGTTTTAGTTATATGCTTATTTTGATTATAAGTGTTATTGTTTAAGAATATTTCAAAATATTGGGCAACAAATTCATTGATATGGAGGGGAAATGATCCAACAAGATGATGGTCATGAGCTTAGGAAAAAGGGAGCTATTTAATCTAGATGCGAATGGAAAAAGAAGAGCAACCTTGATGAAGAAAGTGTCAAAGCTGGGAAAAAAAAGTATAAAAATAAAGTCCAATTTGATGAAAAAGATCAATAAAGTCCAATTCGATGAAAAAGATCATGTTGTTGGAAAAGAGGGGATAAGCTCCAAAGTTATATTGGAGTTTTAGTTCGAGAGCATATCCCTATAACAACAAAGAATTACAGATAAAAGAAGAATAAAGGACAATGTGAGATATGAACTTAGTGAGGAGCAAAAGGCAGTGTCGAAACAAGTAAAAGAGAGAAGAATTGAGTATGATCTCGAGCACTCAACAAGTTGTTCGGGATATTCGAAAGCAGAGCGTGAATGAGTAAGTAAAATTTGTTTACTTTATTTATATTAAAATTTGTAATTTTCTTTACATAACTTAAATAACCTCACCTTTTAATGTAGATAAGAATAAACAACACCACTATGGCTCCTCTTTGTCACTTTATTTAGAAGTTCATTCGATAAAAAAAGGATGAAACTTTTAAAATTCTAAAATACAGAGAGATTAGCTAAAAAATTATAAGTTACTTAATTTTTTTAACTTATAATATTTCAAGAATATTTGTATTGACTGTGGTTGATTTTAACTTATATTGATTTTGTGATCAATGGGATGAGTATGAGGAGCAAGCCTCCCAAGACATGTTTTAGTCGCAAGGGACGAGCGATGTATAAATTGCCACATTGGGCAATCCTGAACATTCAGGACAATTGCACAATCAATCTTAGTTTGTGAAGCAGTCCCAATATTTTCGTTCCACCTGAAGCTCAAAGTCCAATGCATTGGTGATCAAACTGTGTAAAAAGATGGAAATGACAGAGGTTAAATTTGTCCAATAGGAGGCAATTATGATAAGTCAAATTCAAGGGAGTTCCTCCCCCCATGCGAAAGAAAAAGACAACACCTATGGTAAAACAATGCACAAAGGCAAAAGCAAGTTACATATCTCATACCATGCTAACATCACTTACGGAGCCCCCCTTATCAAGTCTCGGTAAGGGTGAACTTTCTTTCTTCTATTGCCATCAGCAATTGGGGAAGATAGTGCTCCAATGTTTGACATCATTGCAGGGGGAAGAGTGTGGATGGATAATCTCCTCACGTAAACGATTCGTTGTAGGATAGTTAGGGAAAACAACGTGTGCGTTACAATCTAAGTTTGTTATATATATATGAGGGACACACCTTTACCTTTCTTAGCTTAGGGAAATAAGGTTGTGAGCGATGCTCTCGAAAGATTTGTTAGTTGGCCCAAGTCATGGATTCAAATGAGTCATTAACTCTATTATGTAATGCTTCGATTCACTGACTGATCACCAGGGCAAAAGGCCCATAGGTCCTATCTACAAGCCAATCAATGGAAGTCTTCTAAAGAAACCGAAAGGGAAAAAGAAGCAACAAATATAGGCCATAATAGAGATGAACAACCAATGAAAGGTTTGGAAGGATTACCTCCAAACATGGCACGCCTGTACTGTTATTCAAAGAATTCTATGGATGCCTCAAGCACAATTACAATTATGTTGCCTTTTGACATCACCCAAAGCAATGATGAACCCCTGTATATCACTGCCGAGGACATTGAGTGGTTTTTCAGTTTCACTCAAATTAGTGTGTCATGTATTATGACATACATGAGGTATTTAACTACATTTACATTTTTTTAACTTGTTACTTGTCGTTGTAAATAATATTCATTTTTTATATGCATGTTCTTATGGCAATATTGCAAAAGATTCTAATTGCTCAACTTGTATGGCTTTGTTAACTCGTATGTCATCCCTTGTGTGCCTAGCGTTGCTAAGCTTCGATACAAGAATGAGTAAATTTGCTCTATGACTTTTTGGACAAAATAGAAGCCCACGAGTATTACTTCATGCTATATCTTCACCCTAAAAAAGACTGGGTTTTATAGTTCGATCCACTAGACCAACAGTACACCCCGACTTTAGGCAAATGATGCAATTGTAAATGTATTTATTGTTAACTATATAACTTATTATTGCTAACTAATTTATCTTTTGATTGATTGTATCTTTTTAAAATTGTATTTAGGACCTTAAATGCAAGTAAATTAAAGACAACTACTAAAGTTGTCTTCAATACGCTACATAGAAATGCTAAATTTCTAAAACCACAAAAGAAAAGTATTTAATTATACATATAGTTGTAATTGAAAATGAAATTATTATTATTTAAACTAATAAATTGTTTCTATGTTTTTTAGGCGATACCTCTACAACAAGGAAATAAAGAATGTATCTAGTTTCTATTAAAGATACATGAGATATATTATAATGAATGGGGGGCCATTGAACTTCACAAACTTAGATTTTTACACCAATTATCATTTGAGTAAGTTGATGGAAGAATGTGCGGTGTTTGTATAACAATTCATTAATGTGCAGTGCTTGTATAACTATTTATTATAAACTAATTATTTCAATTATTTTATGTAAGTATGTTTTCTTATATATACGTCGTGTTATATTATTTTGTATTTGTTTTCGTTGATTGAAATTTTGTATATGTTTTGTAATTTATGTTATCAATGAATTGTGAGGCCAAAACAAATGGAATACAGGAAGGCCACCTAGGGAAATTAAGAAAATAAAGCCAGTAATTTTGGGGTCAGGTAGGTATTAGACGATGGTTTTGTAAATAAACCCTCGCCTAACATTAATATTAGACGACAGTCTTTTAGATAAACCGTCATCTATTCTCAAACATTTAGCACCTAAGATTGACATTTAACATCTATGTCAAGACATGTTAGGTCTGTCAATTAGACAACGGTTCTCATGACCATCATCTAATCTCCCGCGTGTAGTAGCGTGTGTATGTATATTGAGGAAAAAGAAAACAAATAAGGTTTTTTATTTCAAATTTATCTTTTTTACATTTTTTTAAAATACATTTGTCCTTTTTTTCCATTTTGTCTCTTTTACAATTTTTGCAAGCTATCTTCATACCGCCTTTTGTCTGAAAATAGAGAATTTATAGACAGAGCTGCCAAAACTATATATTTTAAAAACTTGAAGGTAGCTAATGATTGAAACCAAAATGTTAGAGGTCAAAGTACCATAGGTACATATCTTTAGAGGGGAATAATGTGAATAATTAGAAAAATGCTTATGTAGTCTTGAAAGCATTGTTAAATGAAGACTTGATTATAATATTTTAAATGTTTATTAACATACCCTTTAACTCTTAAAAAAAGACAAAGGGACTAAAATTGAAATGAGTCATTGAATTGGTGAGGGAAATGGAACAAATCTAGAGTACATGAATACGATAGTTAGAAATGCTTTAGTAAAATAATTATAGTCTACATTTTAATAAAAACAATAATTTTGAAAACAATGTTGAAACAATTAAAAAAATACCTCGGTCACAAGTCTCGAACCATCAACCTAACCATGAGTGTTAGTTTTATCATGTTGGCTTGACATAGGCTGATGGTCGTAGCCTTTGAATTCAACCTCATGTGCTAATCTTCGTTGGACTTTGGCACGTCATCTTGAGCCTAGGTATGATGTTCATTTGTGGTCTTGGCTTCACATAGGCCGATGGTCGGCTAGACAAGTCTCGGACCATCAACCTAACTATGAGTGTTAGTTTTATCATGTCAGCTTTGACATAGGCCGATGGTCGTAGCCTTTGAATTCAACCTCCTGTGCTAATCTTCGTTGGACTTTGGCTCGTCATCTTGACCCTAGGTATGATGTTCATTTGTGGTCTTGGCTTGACTATTAACAACGACCTAAATTTTGTTTAGCAAAACTAAAAACAACAAATGTTGTTTCCTCAAGGAAAAAAAAGGCATCAATCTAAAAAAATAAAAAGCAAAAATATGTTCACTGAACAAATAACGAGCAAAAAAAAAAATTATTAAAATAAATGATACCAAACGAGTATTGAACTATTTGCTTTAACTTGACATCTATTTATCTTTTTATAAATATAACACTCAACAACCATTTGGTCATGAAATTTACAATTATACATTTTATGCAATAATATGAAATTTCTACAACAAGGTCTCGTGTTTTTAAATGCTGGATCTAATCAAAATCACATTCAAGTAAAAAAAAGTACATAAACCAGATAAATTTCAATACAAATTTGACATTTGAAAAATTGAACCCTACCAATAGAGTGTTTGAAAACCAAGTTTTAACACTAAAGTTTCAATTCATTCATAATATAAAACTCTTACATGATATAATGTAAAGTAAAAGTATGTAATAATACAATGCTCTCACAGTCTATAATATTTAAGTTAAAATTTCAAGTTCCAACTTTATTCTTAAACATTCTTTTAAGGGGTTTAAAAGACTTAATTTGAACCAATTAGTTTAAAATATTTCACAATAAAAAAAAAATTTAAACTGTAGCATATTTTACTTTATAGTATAACAATAAAAATCTTTAGTTGGTTTTGACCAATTCTCCGACGTATGTTTTGTTCTCTCTAAAAGGAATCTATAACCTCAAGTTGCCTCTTTCATGAATAAAATATCTTTAAACCTATGGTTGGATTATACGTCTTTCATGCTTCAAGCGTCACAAGTGGATATTGCGGTGGGTAGAAAAAAGTTAGCACAGCAAAAGCATTCCTTAAAGTTTTGGTTGTCTATCTTGAAAATTGTTGACATGATGTGTACCAATAATACTATTCCTGTAAGTAGATGTCTATAATCCATTCTGTCCAGACTCTCTTATTCTATCCTGTCAATGATTTTTGCCCATACATAATTTCGTACCCAGTAAAAACATCTATCAACTACACGATCATTCATTGCCATATATATTAAAATTGAAAAAAAAAATAATATAATATATAATAAAAAAGGGTACAGAAAGATAAACGACCAATTATTTTTTAGTAATAATAAACAAGGAATTATTTATATGACAATCAATGGAATTATTTAATTAGATCATCTCAAACACAAATACCAACTTTATTGAAAATATCATTTCTTTTTATTATAAGACTATATGTTCACATAGTTTTAACATGAAATTCCCCCTTTAATTAACTTCAAAAAAAAAAAAAAAATCCGCCTTAAACTTATTCCATCCTTCTCTTATCAATCTAGCGGGCAGTCCCTTAAAAAAAAAAAAAAAAGAAAAGAAAAAAATGGAGTGGGCATCAATTGGCATGTCAATGTCGTATTAGAGTATCACAAAGAGTGTGAAAATGACATCAATTTGTACTCTTATGTATAAGGTTATTTATAGGGTGTTTGGAAGGTGGTGGGAACCAGTAGTGAGAACTACTTTTACTGTAGCATATGAGAACTTTACACTATAGCATTTTTTTTTATTGTTACTGTAGCATGTGAGAGCTTTTTACTGTTCATAACTGATTTTGTGGTAGGAACTACAGTTCCCACCACTTTACCAAACACCCCCTTAAAATATTTCTTATACTTATTGCTATATTTACTAAACTTTGAAAAGCATTTTTTAATAAAAATGTTGTAATTATGAAATAGAAAAGTCAATACATCAGCTTATAATAATTAAAACTAAAATTTAATTGATTTTACAACTGATGTTGAATTTGCTGTCATATATCATATATAGTATAAAATAGCATTTTATAAAGAATATTTTTCCCACTCAAGTCCAAAAATTTACATGGCATTTTAAAATACAATTGAACCTACAAACCAAAAATTCTATAACACGTAAGGAAAATATTATACAAAAGTTTGTTAGAACCCCAAAATTAGTGCCCCAAACACCCATCCCTCTAGGATTACATCTTAATTGAGGAGTGAATCAAAGATGCTCTTGTCACGTTGACGTTTTCGTAATTACAAGATAATGTGGAAGTATTACGTCCTATGTGATAAGACAAAAAAGATACATACCTTCGCTAAGAAAACGAAGACCCCACACTATATAATAATAAAATAAAAATAATTTCATTTCGTTTCCGTGATAACCCCAAACCTCAATAAAGTAAATTATTGGCTGAAACGACATTTTCTTTTGTCGAAACCCAAACAAATCATCCCACACCCCAATTTATCGTGAAAAAAGTTACTTTCCTTTTTTTTATCGCCTTTGGAAACCAAAATATCTCGATAAATTTCAAGCTATCATATCGCAATCATGAAATGAAATACTGTATCACGTGACATATAATAAGTAGCGCATCTCCATTAAGGAGCATAACCAAAAAAGACTGGCTATTAGCCACACTCCTAAAATTGTGACTAGCTATATACTCTCGAGGAAAAAAAAATTAAACAGAAAAAAGGAAAAGCATAAAAGTGGGTCGATGGCAATAATCGTAATATTTTTGGAAATCTGGGGGCAACAGTTTAGGGGGAACCATACGAGAAAGCTTTGCTGTGCATTGGATGATCCGAAGGGAGTGAAAATCGCTTTCCAGGTTATTTTCACCCCCTTTTCAGTTGAACCACCTGTCTCGGCCCAGAACCGTTGATCAATCTGAAGGTTTGATCGGAACGAATAACTGAATCTACGGCAAGCACAGACGGAGCAACATGGGCTTGCCCGTATTGGAGGACGGCTCCGAGTCTTCTCCCATCCGAGCTGGAGGGCACCTGTCAGCTAGAGATTCCGCGCCGATGAACTCGACAGAAGATAGCCGGCTAAGTAGGACCCACGTCTTTCTGTGCTTATATGATAAATTTGCTATAACTTATCATGGTTATCAGAGCGTATTGGTGATAACATAACTCACATATCAACCCTTTATCTGTCGCCTCTTCCTATAAAAAGCACCCTTTCTGCAAGCTTAGATGTCTCCTCCTACCTATATATAAAAAATATAATTATGAATATAAGTAACATACAATTTCTAGAGAGAGATAAAGCTCTTGAAGGGAGTGAGTTTACTGAAGTTTCTAGAGAGAGAAAGCTTGTCTAAGCTCTCTCTCTATCCCTTTCTTCCCCCTTGTTCGTCTGGTTCTGTGCTTTGCTTCTTCTGATTTGGTCCTCAAGGTTTGAGTTCTTACCTTTCCTTTTCTCTGCGTTTTTGGCATCTCAGGCTTTATGATGTTTCCTTTCCATTTCGTGTAATTTTTGGCTTGACTTTCCTTTTTTTTTATTCTTTTATTTTTCTTTTTTTGGTTTTTGGGTTTGGTTTGGTTATTTGTATTTTTTTTTTTGGTTTACATCTTCGATTTCTCATGGGTCTAAAGCTGCTTTCTTACTATGTCTCTTTGATCTTTCGAAGAGGGAAAATAAATAAATAAATAAATAAAGGAATATTTTTTTTTGCCTTTTTTTCCTTAACTGAATTTACCTCTCACATGCGGTTCATTATTATACCTGAATCATTTTATGCAAAAATGGCGTTTTGTTTCAATGATCTTGTTTCTCGAGATGTGAGTTTTGTTTTGCTCTATTTTGCCCCAAACTGGAGTTATTTATTTTGATCTTTTTTTTTTAATTTAGAGTTATTTCTTGCTGGGCTTTTTTTTTTTTTTTTTTCCATTCGAATTTTTCATGTTTGATTCTTTACCCCCTTTTTTAGTTTATTATCATTACAATTATATTATTATTAATTTTTATTTGTGCAGATCTAGTTAAATTCTCGGTGATATTTGGGGGTTTGGAATCTAAGACGGGGCGGTCAAGATGTCGTCGCTTAGTAGAGAGCTTGTCTTCCTGATCTTACAGTTTCTAGACGAGGAAAAGTTTAAAGAGACTGTTCACAAGTAAAATTTCTATCATTTAATTTGGTTATTTATATATATTTTTTATTTTTGGAAAAAAATGGCTAATTGTTCAAAAATTTCTCTTTTTTATGTACCCATATACCTCATTAATTGCGGTTTTTGCATAAATAGGCTAGAACAGGAATCTGGGTTTTTCTTTAATATGAAGTATTTTGAGGATGAGGTTCACAATGGCAATTGGGATGAGGTTGAGAAGTACCTCTCAGGGTTCACAAAAGTAGACGACAATCGGTATTCCATGAAAATCTTTTTTGAGATAAGGAAGCAGAAGTATCTTGAGGCTCTGGATAAGTAAGCTTGCAATATCCCTAAGCCCAAGTTTAAGTTCGAGTTCATTCTTGAATGGGTTTCTTTTTGGTATGAAATTCTGTGGCTCAATTGCATTTGAGACAATAACTTTTGTATGCTTCTTTTAGGCACGATCGGTCCAAGGCCGTGGATATACTTGTGAAGGATTTGAAGGTCTTTGCCACATTTAACGAGGAGCTTTTTAAGGAAATCACACAGCTCTTGACATTAGATAATTTTAGGTAAGGAAAAAAATGTTACTAGATAGTTCTAGTTTTAGTGTGAGACAAATATAGCCAAGTATCTAAAATTTTTACTAATGTTATAAGAGAGAATGAACAACTATCAAAGTATGGAGACACAAAATCTGCGAGGGCAATCATGTTGGTTGAGCTTAAGAAACTGATCGAAGCAAATCCTCTATTTCGGGACAAACTTCAATTCCCCCAACTCAAGAATTCTAGGCTGAGGACCCTTATTAATCAAAGGTAATTTCTCCTACTCCATTAAATCTACCTTGTTCTGTTGTTTTACATTATAAGATGTTGATGCAGTGCAATGTTTTGACTAAAAATTTTCATGGTCCGTTTCAAATGATCCTTTAGTATTGTATGGAATTCTCGAAATATTTAATTGGGTGTATATGACAATATCATTTATAAGGTACATCCGTACATTGCATTTCCCTTCTCGTGCTGAAAAAGCTGGGTTCCACCATCCCAGACTCTGGAAAGCTACAATACAAGGATTTGTGAAGTAATGTACCTACTGGGTTAGGGCTTGGATATGTGCGTCATTTCATTGCGACATTAAATTTTTGTCTGGAGAACCGACATTAGAAGTAGTACATTTACTAATCATTACACACTGGCAGATTGTTTGGCTCATTAGGTTATTTATTGTTTCTCTCTTTGGGCACTGGAAGAGAAACTGATTTTCTTTTACATCGCAGCTTAAATTGGCAGCATCAACTTTGTAAGAACCCAAGACCGAATCCAGATATAAAAACTCTGTTTGTGGATCACTCGTGTGGACAACCAAACGGGGCACGTGCTCCATCACCTGCAAACAATCCTTTGCTTGGAGCATTACCAAAAGCCGGAGGCTTTCCACCTTTGGGTGTACATGGGGTGAGTTAAAACAGCTTAACTGGTTAATGTTATCAAGTTTTCCATAGAAAAACTTTTCCTTGATGAGCTTGGCTTTAAATTTGCAGCCTTTTCCACCTGCGCCAGCTCCAGTTCCAGCACCTCTTGCGGGTTGGATGTCCAATCCTTCCACTGTTACTCATCCTGCAGTTTCTGGAGGAGGAGCTATAGGTCTAGGTGCTCCATCAATTCCAGGTAATAGATTAGTATTTTGTTCACTCCTCAGGGTATCCTGTGTTATGATGCTAATGCATGTAGTTCATGATTCTAATTTAAGTGGCTTTATTGCCTCACAGCTGCATTGAAGCATCCAAGGACTCCTCCTACTAATCCTTCTGTGGACTACCCATCAGGGGATTCTGATCATGTTTCAAAAAGGACAAGGCCTATAGGAATAACTGATGAGGTGCTGCAAATATATGCAAAGCCATGAGCATTTCTACTCCCCCAATATGATAATCTAATGCTCTTTTTCCCCTTTTGCTAATCTTGTTTCATTTCTGCAGGTAAATCTGCCTGTTAACATGTTGCCTGTAACATTTCCGGGACACGGTCATAGTCAGGCTTTTAATGCACCTGATGACTTGCCAAAAACTGTTGCACGTACTTTAAATCAGGGTTCATCACCTATGAGCATGGATTTTCATCCTGTTCAGCAGACTCTACTTCTTGGTTTGTCTTTTGATTCGATTACTCGGCCTTTTAATTTCATTTGTAATGCTTGGGCTCTAGTATCTTACGTGACAATTGGTTTAGTTCTTTCCAAACTGTTTACTACTCATTTTGGCATTTGACTGGTTGCGACTCCCACCATGATGCTTCAGTTGGTACCAACGTGGGGGACATAGGACTGTGGGAAGTTGGATCAAGGGAGCGATTGGTTCTGAAGAACTTCAAAGTTTGGGATCTTACTGCCTGTTCGATGCCTTTGCAGGTATGTGCATTCTTATCTTCTTTCTCTCTCTCTCAAACAGTGTCCCTTCGCATCTATTTGATCAATAATACAGGATTGTTGTTTGATTTGATCCCGATGATTACTGCATTTCCCCTTTGTTAAATTCAGGCTGCCTTAGTTAAGGAACCTGGTGTTTCTGTCAACCGTGTTATTTGGAGTCCTGATGGTTCTTTATTTGGTAAGCTTTGACTATTTGCAATACTCAGTGGTTAGTGTAGCCTTGTTACCCTAACCACTTTTAGGGTTGAGCTGAAACATTAATCATGTATTGCCTTGCTTTCTATATTTCAGGTGTTGCGTATTCTAGGCACATTGTGCAAATATATTCTTATCAGGGGGGTGATGATGTAAGACAGCACCTGGAGGTAAGTGGATAATGCATGGTGTATGGTTTCCAATTCTTAATCCCATTTTTTCCGTGTTTGCTCATTGCTATGGAGCATTCTGTACTGACAGTGAGAATTCCTAATACAGATTGATGCTCATGTTGGTGGAGTGAATGATTTAGCGTTCTCCCACCCAAATAAGCAACTTTGTGTTATTACCTGTGGTGATGACAAGACGATCAAGGTTGGTTACTTGTTTAATGTCACCTGTTTTTATTTGTGTAATCAGAATAAAACTTCTAATTCTTTTCTCATTATCTTTGTTTCAGGTTTGGGATGCTGCTACTGGTACAAAACTGTACACCTTCGAAGGTCACGAGGCTCCTGTTTATTCTGTCTGCCCCCACCATAAGGAAAATATTCAGGTACTGCACCATTATTCACAGCCATCTTTGTTGTACTATTTACAGTAGTTGAGCTTATTCTTCTTGCATGTTTCCTTGCATTTTCACTGAACTTTGCTAGTCCTCATTTTGTGCTGCAGTTTATCTTTTCAACAGCACTAGATGGAAAGATAAAAGCCTGGTTGTATGACAATATGGGATCTCGAGTTGACTATGAGGCTCCTGGCCGTTGGTGCACGACCATGGCATATAGTGCAGACGGTACAAGGTTAATACCTACTTCTATCTCACACTCACTGTACTAGTATTACTGATCTTTTAGTAATTCGTAGTGGGTAGCTAGTCTTAAATATAATTTTTTCCCCTCATTTCCCTCTGGTGGCGGGTTTTTGCAGACTTTTTTCCTGTGGGACGAGTAAAGAAGGGGACTCATTTATTGTTGAATGGAATGAAAGTGAAGGGGCTGTCAAGAGGACCTATCAAGGATTTCGCAAGCGTTCTTTGGGTGTTGTGCAATTTGATACAACTAAAAATCGGTTTTTAGCTGCTGGTGATGATTTCTCTATTAAGTTCTGGGATATGGACAATGTTCAACTCTTGACAACTGTTGATGCTGATGGAGGACTTCCTGTAAGTTAATTACCTTAAGTTAAATAGGTAAACTGCCATTTGAAATAACGTTTTCTTATAGTTTTTCCTTGTTTTTTAATTCCTAGGCGAGCCCCCGTATCCGATTTAATAATAACGGAACTCTCTTGGCCGTATCTGCTAATGAAAATGGGATTAAGATTTTGGCAAATACAGATGGCATTAGGTTGCTGCGCACTTTCGACAATCTTTCTTATGATGCATCAAGAACGTCTGAGACTGTGACCAAGGTAGTCTTTACAGAGATTTATTTTGTGATACAGGGCCTTTTCCTAATAAACTGCCTAACATGTTATATATATCTCCTCCAGCCCACGGTAGGCCCAATTTCAGCTGCTGCCGCATCTGCTGCTGCCAGTGCTGGACTTTCAGAGAGAGCTTCCTCTGTGGTTACAATTGCTGGAATGGTTTGTTTTCTTATAGCCTTTCGGCCTTCATTTTGTCATTCCAGAATTGTAACACTGATATTTATTTATTTTTCCAGTGATCTAGAACCTTTCTAATTACATATTTGATCTATAAAACCTATGTCAGAATGGGGATGCCCGGAACTTGGGAGATGTGAAACCTCGAATAGCTGAAGAATCAAATGACAAATCAAAAATTTGGAAGCTCACTGAAATCAGTGAACCATCGCAGTGTCGGTCTTTAAGGCTCCAGGAAAACCTGAGAGTAACCAAGGTATTGCTTGCTAAGTATGATGAGTTGGATGTAAAAGTGTTGCTTTTTCCCAATTTTATGATGCTTTATTGATGTGAATCATATTCATTAGTAGACACGACTGTTTAAGGCAGATATGTTACCATGTCAGATCAACGGAGGAACGTTCTTTAAAATAAAATGAAGGCAAATGGATTTTGAAGCCCATTTTGACTGTATCTTGTTGTTTCATTCTGATTAGCTTCTCCTTGGTTTCCAGATATCAAGGTTAATTTATACAAATTCTGGGAATGCTATTTTAGCTTTGGCATCAAATGCTATTCATTTGCTATGGAAATGGCAGCGTACTGACCGTAATTCTACGGGAAAAGTAAGTGTATACTAGCATTTCTATCAACCTAAAATGGTTTTTTATTTCAAATATTGAAATAGTTGCTTCATGTTTTTCAGGCGACAGCGAGTGTATCACCTCAATTGTCGCAACCAACAAGTGGCATTTTAATGACCAATGACATTGCTGACACTAATCCTGAAGAGGCTGTGCCTTGCTTTGCTTTGTCCAAAAATGATTCTTACGTAATGTCAGCATCTGGAGGAAAGATTTCACTTTTTAATATGATGACGTTTAAGGTAATATATGAGTCTTATACTTCCAGATGTTTATCTTTTTCATTTAGCTAATCTCTGTTTCTTGTTGGCAAACACAGACAATGACAACTTTCATGCCACCACCACCAGCGGCAACTTTTCTTGCCTTCCATCCTCAAGATAATAATATTATTGCTATTGGAATGGATGATTCTACAATTCAGATATACAACGTCCGTGTTGATGAGGTATGATGCTGTATGTGGAACTTTATCTGCACTACACGTTTTTAGATTCTTGTTTAGTCACAGTTTTCTTGATGCAGGTAAAGAGCAAGCTGAAAGGCCACTCTAAACGGATTACTGGCCTAGCTTTCTCTCATGTACTGAATGTGCTAGTTTCATCTGGAGCAGATGCTCAGGTCATAATTCTTTACTCGACTTGTCACTGGAATTTATCTTTTTGACTACTGCTTCCTGATCAATCACCATATATGTTATGGGGGGTAGCCATAAATTTTGCACTTACCATGTTGAAGTTATTTTGATGAAATAGTTCTCGATATAATGATATGATTGGTTCACTTATAATTTTTTCCCCCTTTTTTCAGATTTGTGTGTGGAGCTCTGATGGTTGGGAAAAGCAGAGGAACAGATTCTTACAGATTCCACCTGGAAGGACGCCATCATCTCAGTCAGACACACGTGTACAGTTTCATCAGGACCAGATGCACTTCCTTGTTGTGCACGAGACTCAGCTAGCCATTTATGAGACTACAAAGCTAGAATGTGTAGTGCAGGTAGCTTTGTCTTCTCAAATGCACGGTTTCTGAAGATAATATCTTTACAGGCTCTTTTACTATTATCTTTAGCATTTTAAGTTTTAGGAAATATATTGCTCTGTGGAAAAAAAAAAGGATTTTTTAAGTTCATAGTGTAACACGATGCCACAGCCTAGTTGTTAGTAGCAGCGTTTGAGTGCTGTTAAGCCCCATTTCTAGTAAATTTCAGTCTTTCGCTTGATTCTGTTCAAGGTGGTTCTTTTCACCAAAATTTTTTTAGAAACTTTTTAATGTTGTAAAAAATATATATATATTCCTTTGGTTTTGTTTTCAGTGGACCCCACGTGAATCTGCTGCATCAATCTCCCATGCAACATTCTCGTGCGACAGTCAGCTTGTATATGCCAGCTTTTTAGATGCCACTGTCTGTGTGTTTAGTGCTGCCAATCTCAGACTACGATGTCGCATCAATCCTTCGGCATATCTTCCTGCTAATATCAGGTACTTACCTTGCTCCATCCTAAGACTTAAAAACCATTCCAACTTTTCCCTCCAATGCACCATTCTACTTTGGTTCGTTTCATAATTATCGTTTTCACCCAGTTTTGAACTTACAAGTTTTGCTTCACCTGCGCACAGTTCTAGTGTACAGCCATTGGTGATTGCGGCACATCCACAAGAACCAAATCAGTTTGCGTTGGGACTATCAGATGGCGGCGTTCATGTCTTTGAGCCTCTTGAATCTGAAGGCAAATGGGGCGTGCCTCCGCCAGCTGAAAACGGGTCAACAAGCAGCGTGCCAGCTACTCCGGTTGGAGGTGCAGCTTCCGAGCAAGCTCAAAGATGATTGAATGCCTGCAAGACTTACAAGCTCTTTTACATGCTTTGGCTTGCTGGCTCATTCCATAATTAGGTACTATTGATACTGAACTTTCTTGTCTCACAAGTATTTTCTATGCATATCTGTTCTCTTTTTGGTTTGGGTTTATGGCTTGTTAACTCTTGCTTCTCTTTCTTTGTTATGTTGCAGTTCGTGGTTCAAGACATGTAATTTTTTTGCTGGAAGTTTATGATATGTAATTTACTGAAGGAACGCTGTGAAAAGATCTTAGATTAAACATTTTGGGTCCGAATTCGTGTAAGGTAAACGCTGGTAGGGATTACGTATTTTGTTTAGTGTTTTTCATCAACCTTGTTGAATATCAGTGCTGTTTTATATGTCAGATAACTTAGACATTTCGTGTTCTTTGTCATTTTTGTTCGACAATCCATATGCGGAGCAAGCTTCTCGTTTCTCCTACTTTATGTCTTGCTCACTGCGGTTTTTCTTCTCTGGGGCCTACCTATTCAAATATAACCCTCCTTGTAAATACACTGATCATATTCTTTGATACTTTCATCTATTTTGCATGTAAACTAAGGCGTGAAAAGTATTACATTTTGTCAAGAGCTTTACTAACCAGTAGTCATAGAAATCATTCCTAAAAGCTACTCTGATATTGCTTTCGGAGACTTGCACAGGCATGAATTCACGCATTATTTAGAGAAGTTTAGAAGTTGAAAATTTCTTCTTCCACTTTAGCAGTAAATAAACTAGGCGACTGCTATTGCTTGCCCCTCTTCACGGCCAAATTGTGCTTCTTTAGGAGTTTAGAAAGCGAAAAACGTGTGTAGTCTGAAGAAGCTAATTAAAGAAGTGGACGCTTTTCTATTTCACGCCCATTTCCACTGTCGGGATTACTCTTTGAATAACCATCAAGATCATGTCGCATATATTCCTTTGCCGTGAAACAGGGTAATTGATGGTGTCACAAAAGGCTTTGGGGCCATTTGAAAATGTAGCTCAAACAACAAAGTTATGGTTCAAATTAACTTTTGTATCGTGTTTTTCTCATCAAATTTAAGTTTTGAATAATTTTGATTCAAAACTTTTAGTTTAAATTACACTCAAAGACCTATTTGCTGTGTGTATTTGCCGTGTGTTGGTCTTGCGACAAAATCCAGCACTGGGTCAAAAAGAAGAGTGAGAGAGAGTTGGCCTCACCACGAACGTGCTCGCATGCTTCTTTTTGCATTGAGAAATAATCACAAAGATTTTGTATATTTTGTGACTTCAGAGAAAAAAGAGAGCAAAAATTGTATCTTCTGCCGTCGTACATTAAAAGGAGAAGGAGAATGTTACGTGCGTGAAGTTGGCGAGCTCTCGCTTGGCCTCTACCATGACGAGGAATGGTTCTGACATGAAGAAGCTCTCAAGGA
>CAMOHE010057845.1:0-34880 GCA_946598075.1 Artocarpus hirsutus
AAAAAAAAAAAAGTGCAAGAACGGAATGGTATTGGATCTTTCTCACAGTGTTCCCCTTGTTTTATTCCTATTAATTTTTAGGAGCCAAAATAGAACGGGAAGACAAACTGGAGTTTTTGTGCAAATACCAAACAACTTGCTGCTTGCATAGCCATTATATTCAAGTTTAAGTTAACCCCATTTTTTTTCCATTTGCTTGACTTTGATTCTCATAAATGACAACAAGATAAAGTAATGGCCTATAGTTAAATGGGGATACAAAATTCATATGCCAAAGTCTTTGTTGGATATTAAAGTGATTATGGAGATTTCTTGATTTGTTGGATATTAAAGTGATTATGGAGATTTCTTCAGAATATCAAGGATAGTTCAAGGGTTGGAAGTTGGGTGGCTTGGTAGATCCACTGATTGGAGAGTATGACTAAGTTGAGTAGTTATTTGGGGATAATAATTGTTTCTTCCCTACCTAACTAATATATTAGCAAACCTATCATTGTCAAAATAAGACAAACAACTTCAATGTTGGCCTAAGTTATCTTTTAGTCCTGTAAATATCTAGATTTGAGATATTGTCACTATTATGCCTCTAGTTTTGTTATCCTAACTTGAAAGAAGCATTAATTTAGTAGTGGTTGAGGAAATTTGAGAAGAATACAAAATTTATAATTTAACGAGATAAATATACATAATTTAAGGATAGAAATAAGAAGTGAAAGAATATTACATTTGATATAAGAACTACAATTTTTGAATTCTCAGTAAACTCAATCTCATAAGATTTACTTTTATCCCTTTTTGGGATAATTTAAATCCCACCCAACAAAGTAACAAATTCTCGAGAATCCTAAGACCATGGGAATTTCATCTTCCCCTTCATCATGATGATTATATTAATAGTAATATTGATGACGATGATAATAATAATATAAAATATTATTAAATATTAACGATATAAATATAACATATTTTTTATTATATTAATATTAAATGAAATAATATTAATAGTAACAATTATAATAAAAATATATTAATATAATTAATATTAATATTAAATAATAATATAATATATATTATTATTACTCTTTTTTATTATTTATATTCATATAAATTTATTATATGTTTAATATACAATATATTAATTATGGGAAACACTACTATGAGAACTTGCAAAAGTTCTCGTGGATGAGACTCGTTTTATGTATATTGAATCTATATCGAATGGTTGAAGATAAACAAGTTCACTATTGCTTTTAATGAATCCATGCACACCCAACCCAATTTATTAGAGACCCAAAAACTAAAACAAAACAAAACAAAAAATAGAAGAAAATCAAATCTCCTTCATTGCCGTTGGTGTATGGATCGTCGATGACCCAAACCACGACAATGATTCACGATCGATCGCCCCATCGCGTTGGTCACTTTGCACCATCACCCATGCAAAGGGGGTGCGAGAAGGAGGTCACGATAGTCGGGAAGGTTAAAAGATGATTCTCTACAAGGCGTCGGATTTTGCTGCTACAAATTGTTACCTAGGGGTCTGCCACTTCTCCCCTCTTATCTGAATCACAAATCTAGTCACAGCCCTATCACATTCCCATCACAACTTCTCCTTGCCAATGTGATACCACCATCATAAAGGGGGTCCTCCTTCGCCTCTTGTTGTCGATCACGCTTGCTTCCAAGTCATCATCACCTTCATCCCTAGCCATCAATGCTACTAGCCTTGTGTCCAAGTCCTATAGTTTTTTCCTGACTTTTTATGTTTTTAATTATTTTTTAATTTTTAGATTTAAAAATGTAGATATTAAATGAAGTTGTGTCTATTTTATTTTTATAAGTGTTTTTAGACCATTGATTTTCATTCGATGGTTAAAATAAAACGATCTCATTAATGAGAACTTTAAGAAGTTCTTATCATAGCAGCTTCCTTGATATTAAATAAAATAATCTAACATAATATTAATAAATATTAAATAATAATATAAAATAATGTTATATTATCATTCTTTATTGTAATGCCCTTTTATGGACGTCACATGAACTGTTAACTTTCGTCGTTATTTTTAATTATTAATAGGAAAAACCTAAACTTGTTAAGTATTATCTAATTATTAACTTAGGATTTCAGTGTCATTTTTTTTTCTAATTTAATTTTACCATGTGAACATGTGAATTAAAATTTTAATTTACTTTTAAACAATTAGATTATTTTGAAGTAAATCTTATTAGTATTTGAAAGGATCTCACTTTCAAGTAAAAATCAATACTAACTTACTTTAACTTGACAATTTGAAACTTTAATAACAAGAAATGCAGACAATTTAAAATAACTTAAGCAATGTTAATATTAACATTTGTATCAAAGGTAAACGGGTAAAACTAAATTTGAAACATTTCTATCTGAAAAAAACACACACACAAAGGGTGTGTTTAATAACCAGTAACTAGTAAAAAGGCATCATTTTTGTAATTTTAAAAAATATGTTCACTTAATAAAAAAACTTTAAAAAGCCATTTTCGAATATATCTTTCATTTATTTTTTTACTCCCTTACCGGCCCCCCCCCCCCCCCCCCCAATTTTCCCACTTAGTTCTCTCCTGTTCTCTCCTTCAACTTCTCCGGCTGGTTGGGTTCTTTGTTTTCTCCCCCTTTTTCTTCTCAGCCCTACGATTTGCTCGTCTTTCAGGTTCGTTTTTTAATAAATATTCTGACTAAAATGATGCATAAATAAAATCACGATGGACTCAATTTCTATAGTTGGCAAGGATTATTTGTTTCTTATGACTTTGTATCGTATTTTGATTGTCTATGTCTTTGAATTTTCCTTATTTTCTTCTCTTATTTTTGTTGTTCTGTTTTTAAGACTGTTTTTGTTTCCTTTTTTTGATTGAAATATGTATCGAATAACTGTAGCATTATGGATTTAGGGATTGTTTATTTGGTGGGATTGTAGCGTTTTGATTAATGTAATTTTCCAGCTGAATGCTATGCAAAAATAACAGCTTTACAGAATCTTTAAACAATTTGTGTGATTTTTACATATAAATGACTGTTTAAAATTTTACTGGCTGTCCTAAATAATTGGATTCCCACCTCAAACTATGCGCACCCAACCTTACTTCTAGATTGTTAAAGTTGGTTTGTGCTAGATTATGCTCCTATATTGATTAATTGTCTTTTAATTATGTTTTTTCCGTTACCCTATAAATATCTCTACCCAAACTTTGTTTTACTGTAATCATCATTCTTCTTTTGCTCTTGACTAAATGCAATTCAACACCCATACAGTGAAAGTGTCAAGAACTTATGAAGTAAAGTTTCAATCTTTGTTTGGTTTAGATGTTTCCATATGCATATATTATTGATTAGGGAATTTTCCATTTTCAAGATCAATAGAGCATATCAGTTGATGATATACTATAAGTTATAATGTACGATTTGTGTCATAATTTTTGTTATAGTATTGCGAGTACATATGCTTACAAGCTGAACATATGAAAAGGAAACATCTAGGGGGGAAGGTTTTATTTCAAATAGCTTGTCTATTAACAATGAGACTCACAGGAAAATGCTTTTCCCTCTAATAGGTGTTGTTATGACCTTTTGATGCAAATTGGTAAGTATTTACGAGCTCCATTATCATTCCTAGTGTGTATTATGTGTTTCCACAATTTGTATTTGTTTGTGATGTGCAAATTATAAACTTGGTTCACTTGGTATTAGCACTTTACATGTCTTTAATATTACATCTGAATATACGTACAAGATTAGTTTATTTAAAAGGAAAGTGGATGGGTGGAAAGCTTGAAGTTGGATGTTGTGAAAAATTACAAGATGTTCTATGTTGTTGAAACCATTGTAATGCTTGCTTTCGTAAAGTTTTGTCTCAAACTTAAAGTTGTGCTCTTGGTTTCAAAAGACCACTAGACAAAAATTCCTTAGAACTGGATACATAATTATTTAGGTAAACCATGTGTCTATATAATTTAGCATGATAGGGATTAAAAGGTATGTAATTGTACAATACGCAAACAGGGGCATTTTTGGCGTGTTAGATTGCTGGTGGCATTAGTGACTCTACAATTATTCAAAGTTTGCAAACTAGCAAAGGGAACTTGACCAGTAAACTTACATAAAGCTCTATTAGAATTACTCTGCAAACACTTCAAAACAAAGGAACTCTACACTCATTCCAAAGAACTATCTTGTATAAGATTTCATGTGTTAAATCTTACAATTTTGAACCATCACTTGTAAAAGATAAGCTACAACTTACTTTTTCTCATTCTTGTTTCTGTTCTATATTTGAAATTAGTTATTTTTTTTAGGGATGAGTTACTTTTGCTGCAGATTGTTTTTGCTTCAAGAGCTATCATTGCATTTAATTTGCTCCTTCTCAATCTTGGTGTTAACACATGTTCTAAAGTCTGGGAGGTCAACTGATCATACATATAATAAAAAGTGATGCTAACGTTGAAATGTGTCTCATAAGAGGTGATTTTTATCCATCAAATTATAGTTGTCTTGATTTCTTGGCATCTTTTGTTCGTAAGGAATGCCAAAGTAAGAGGCATTAGTATCACATAAGATACTGACAACTAATTCTTGAAGGGTGTTAGTACAGCTTGTTTGGGTGAAGATAGCTAAGTAGGTTTATTTTTAAAACTAGACATGTGGCTGCTTTATTCATGCTGAAGTTTAGAGAACAATATCCAGTTATATATTTTGCTTATGGAAATCGGGATGAAATCTTAGAGTATCTTGGTTGATGGTACATATTACAAACAATAATATTTGGTTCTCAGATGTTTAACAGATTGCTCGTGCTTTTCTTTGGTTATATTTATATGTTTAAAATATTATTATGTTCTCTTTCAGAACAAAGAAAATTTCCCTTCTAATGGGTAACTTATGAGTATTTGAGAAGAAAAGATTGTAGAAAAATGCATGGGATCATCTCTCAAAAGCTATAAGCAATAACAGATGTAGCTTTTTTAACCTACCCATTTGTAATGCCTATGCTAAATTCTAAAATCGATTATTTGTTACGTAGGTTTAGCTTCTCACCGCTTAAATATCTCCTGGCCTGGCCCAAACTTTTTAGCTGAAATCATCATCACTTTTGCTATTGACTTAAGTGTGATTGAATATCCAAGGAAGTGAAAGTATCAAGAGTGTATAAAGTGAAGTAGCTTTTTGTTGCAATAGGTGTTGTTATGACATTGATGCAAGCTGGTAACTATTTATGCGTTCCATTGATTAATCCATTATCATTGTTGGCGTGTATTATGTACTTTGATGGTTTGTATTTGTTTGTAGTGTGCAAAATTTATGAGCTCTGTAGGGGTCTTTAGTATCACATCTTCTGTATGTTGTTGAAACAATTGATAATGTTTGCTTTTGTAAAATTCTTGCTTAGTCTTAAAGTTATGCTCTTTGTTTTAAAGGACTATTGGACGGAAATTCTTTAGAGCTTGATCCATTGTGATTTAGGAAGGTAGACCATATATCCTCTTAATATAGATTCTATAGTAATTATGTTACCGAGTATTTTTTAAAAAAAAATTGTGAAGTTTATATAAGAAAAACACATGGGCGCATATGTGCATGTGGCTTATGGATATGTTTTTGGACCTCCACGGACTGCCACTTTCCCATTTTCTTGTAAAACAAGTTGATCTGTTGGTCTTTAATTTCTTTGTTCCTAAAGATGTTCTATTTTCATCCTGCAACACAATCTCTTCTACATTGGATATGACTTTTAGATAGTCTTGCTTGTTATTTTCTAATGTATATTTTCTCTTCTTTTCTTTGTCCTCCTTCTAAGAGTACTTGAAGCTTGCTTTTCTAACAAGTATTGCAAATGAAATTTACACTATTTTGTTATTCCAGGAAGCAAGGGAGGAAACTTTTGTCGTGTGTTGATGCAAATTGTTGTCATTAACAAGTCAACATCTTTCTTTATAAGATTTACTGACAAATTGT
Source organism: Artocarpus hirsutus (assembly GCA_946598075.1). NCBI lineage: Eukaryota > Viridiplantae > Streptophyta > Magnoliopsida > Rosales > Moraceae > Artocarpus > Artocarpus hirsutus. Next base: position 5,990 of record CAMOHE010057845.1, read on the forward strand.
CCCCACGGATTCTTGCAACTAGTTTGTGTTATAAAGTTGTCGGCTTTGGATCTTCAAAATTGGAATAAGTAAAATGCTTCAACACCAAATTGTACAATCCCCAGCAAGGCTTGGGCTTCCAAACCCTAACTCGCCCTCTCTACAGAACCCCACCACACCTCCAAAACTCCCTCCTTCTTCTCAGCCCTCCACCACTCTTCCATCCATCTCCTCTGCCTCTACGACTGTGACTGCGACAACAACCACTGCCTCATCTGCGTTGCTTTCCCTCCTTCCCCCACTCACTAGAGCTCAATCCCTTCTAGTCCAAATGGCCTCCCTTGCTTCCAAACTCTTTGAAGTTTCTCCCAATCGATCCCTTTGGCTCACCACATTCCGCGGCACCCTCCCCACCTTTCTCTCTTCCCAAACCCAACAATCACTCCCCGCCTCCACCACCCCTCCTCTTGACTCCTCCCCTTCTTCCACCAAGGAAATCCTCACCCTATTTACTGCCCTCCAAACCCAGCTCTTTGAGGCCGTCGCCCAACTCCAGGAGATTCTTGATCTCCAGGATGCAAAGAACAAAGTTGCCCGCGAAATTCGGTCCAAAGATTCTGCCCTACTTGCATTTGCCCACAAAGTGAAGGAGGCCGAGCAGGTGCTTGACATTCTTGTTGATGACTACTCGGATTATCGTCGGCCCAAGAGATCCAAATTGGATGATGATGCTATGGACGATGATGGTAGTACCCCCACCAGCACTACAGTTGCATCGCAATTGAATTTATCGGATATCCTTTCCTATGCTCACCGGATAAGCTACACAACCTTTGCACCCCCTGAATTTGGTGCTGGCCAAGCTCCCCTTCGTGGTGCTTTGCCTCCAGCCCCACAAGACGAGCAAATGCGCGCTTCTCAATTGTACAATTTCGCGTCCCTTGATGTTGGTCTGCCTAAGTTTGTGGAGAATGATGAGAAGACTATTGAGCCAATTATTGAGACTCCAGCTCCAGTGCCTGCGGAGCCTAATCCGCTTGCCAATTTGGCTACAATTCAGGGCATGCTTCATCCAAACATAACAGTTCCTTCAGGTTGGAAACCTGGAATGCCCGTGGAACTGCCGATCGATTTGCCCATGCCCCCTCCTGGATGGAAGCCCGGGGACCCAGTTCCATTGCCACCATTGTCATCTCTTTCAGTTCCGAGAGTTGGGGAACAACAATTGCGTCATAAACCACCAGAGCCAATACAAGTCCGCCCTGTTCAGCTTGATATCATCGACCAAGATGAAGACAGTAGTGATTATAGCAGTGACGAAGGCACATCTGAAGATGATGATTAATGATCAGATATGTGCTGAGGTATTGTTCTGATTTCTCTCTTTATGATAGTGTAGAATTCCAATAAAGTTGCTTCTTGACTTGATTTTTCTTTCGACTAGGATTATGCCACTATCTGTTTGAATTTAACTGTACATTTCTCACTATCTGCTGTATGCCTAACGTTTGATATTTATTGATACCAAGGAAAAACAAGGATAGCAGAAAAGATTAGGATTTAGAGCAAAGAATGCCAGTGATTGAATTTGATTTGATAAATAGACAAGGTATTGGTCACTAGATTATATTAGAATTATTAGGACAATATGATTAGTTCCCCTTACGTTAACCTCAACTGGTCAGATTCAGGTTGACTTGAAGTTGAAAACGAGTTATTATCTTAATTTAATAAAGAAGCTAATTGAAAAATAATAATTAATTAGCCGATTTTTTTGGCACCCCTTTGGAGTAACGTTTTCTGTAAGGATGAACCATACAGGATGTCCTTGAGTCGTCTTAATATAAATCAGCCTTACAATTATGAGTAAAATGATGTTTGATGTGTAGGCGTTTTGTAATGTTGTACCGTTACCCATTACCAATTGTTGTAGTTACACGGCTATGAAATTTGAAATCCTGTTTGAAATGAGGCCGTTTCAAGAATTTGTCTGCATTTTAAAGTTTTACTTTCTTTTTTTTTTTTTTAATAAGATTTTTAAGTTTTACTTTCACCACCAATACAACGCAGCTGAAGCAAGTTTTACGTGTAGCACCCTTAATTATATTTTGGTTCATATTCAAGCGAAGATGAACGTTTATGCACCTTACGCCATCCAAGGTTTGCATCATTTGAAGCCTATTTGAAATTTTGTGGGTTTCTTTTCATTTTGTTGAAACGTTCTTATTTGCTGAGATGTTTTAATGCTTGTATGTTTCTAGTTATTATGTACATGTTATGGCATTTGGTAGCTGAGGGTTTTACTAATGCCTGAATGTTCTCCAATAAAAATGTGAAAACAGATTTTTTTTTATCCATTTTATTTTTAAGTTTTATCCATTCACAGAATATAGATGTATAGAATCAATTTACCAATAGCATTGAAATTTTCGACTGTTTGTTGATGTAGTCTTATGTTTGGTGATAACTTGTAACTAAGTGCTCGCCATTTCAAGTTAAAAACAATGTCATCTGTATTTTATTTATGAACTTCTGCCATAGATTTGGTCTTTAGATTTTGATTATTTCTTTTCATTTGATCCTTGTCTTAAGTTCTATCTTCACATCCGCTAAAATCAGAAATCTCTTCGGGTTCGTGGGAAGAAAATTGACCTTTTATACTTTTCACAACCACTACACAAAATTTAGCTCTTAGAAAGCGACATTTCATCCTGCCAACTAGAAAGCGACATTTTATTTGTAAGCTACAGAGTATTGACAATCCAACTAGAAAAAATTTCCATTGTCAATGGAATCGCCACTTAATGTAATTTCAATTTGTATCATTCCGATCAGATTTCATTTTCATCCACATCTTTAAAACAGCTCCATTGTTCATTATAGACTTATCCAATTACATTTATATTGTAATGCTGTAACTTAGATGACTTGCTACTATACATTTATTGAAAAAGTCAATGATAAAAGCAGCTAATGTTCAACATGTTATAAACTGTTTCATTTGTTTTCGTAAAATTTTCATTATACGGTATGGCTGTCTGGTTGAGAGCAGTTTTCATTTCAGGCTTGAGTCATTACCAGCGGCTTTTACTTGGAATTGGCAGTTGATAGCTAATTTCCTAACACATTGACCAAAGTTTATACAAAGTTTTGGTTCAAGCTAGCTTCTCGACTTTCCGGAATCTGAATTGGCTGGCTTGCGGTTTTGCAGAGGTAGCTGGCTGACCGCGCTATGTTAGTAAGAAACAGAAGAACACATTGAATCTGCGAAGCCATCCTGGTATGAAGTTTACGTTGTTGCTGCTATAGTGCCAAACTCTGTAAAGTTCATAGGCTCGCTGTATTTGACTTCTGGACCAAATAGCAAACTTTTTTTTTTTTTTTTTTTTTTTTTGAGTTGGGACTCATTTATCAAACGTTCTATTTAATTATTCAACAAAGACTTGGCATATGAATTTGGTAATTTGCCCCCATTAATTATAGAATATTACTTTATTTTTTTGTTTGCAATTTGTACATAAACACCAATTTGTCTTCCTATTGTATTTTGGGCCCTAAAATTCGATAGGAATAAAACAGGGAGAAGACTTGTAAGAAGGACCCATATAGCTTCAGATGCATAAGAATTTCCATAGAAAGTAAATTGTACTGTTGTACTCTAAACTATTTATTTTTTGCATAATGTACGTCGAACTTTAAATTTTAACAAGATACACCTTGAATTTTGAAATTATTAACAATTGAGGTCTAACAGTTAACAACGTTAAAAAAATGAACAATTTTGATCATGAAATTCGCATGTAAATTTTTAAGGATAGAGTTTGTCATTTTAAGGAAAAAAATAGAAGCTTAACACGTAAAAAAGATTATTTAACGATAATTTAAAATAGTTATTGGACCTTAATTGTTAATGATTTCAACGTTAAAGTATATTGTGCTAAGATTAAAAGTTTAGAGTATATTATGCAAAAAATAACTAATTCATTGGTACAACAGTGTAATTTACTCTTTAAAGAATAATGAAAATTAATGAAAATTTCTTACCAATTCGTTCTTGTACTCTTTTTTTGAATTTGAGATGGGATGGACAATTTTAATTTTTATACCTGGATGGCGGAATGGAAGTTAAATCTCCCACCATAAAGCATTCTTGTACTACGAACACCACAAACTTGGCAAATTGTTATTTCATTACCCAGAGGGTTGAAGGGGAGGAGTTGGGTAGGAGAGATCTAAGGTTCCAATTTTGGGGTGTACATGAGGTGTATTTCCAGTCAAAAGCTAAAAAAAAGTAACTTCATGCCATATAGAATATAGTTAAAATACGTCTAATGTACATTAAAATTTTTTTAAGGTAGACGAGGAACAATAGTATACCGAAGCATAAATAAATAAAAGGTACTTAAAAGATATATATATATATATATATATATATATATATATATTAAAAAGTATACATTGATAGTAATCAAGATAAAAAGTCATATAATATCTACGACACAAAACATTCAAATATTATAAGATAATAAAATATAACTCTGTTATTTATTTTTTTATTTTTTATTTGTAAAACTTGTAGACTTACATCTTGCTATTCAAAATAATAGTTTTTATGTCGATTTTGCCCATTATAAGAATAGTCCATGGTTAACAAAAAATACATTAGATACAAGTCTCATCATTTGATAAGAGGAAATCTTAATAGAAGCAAGACAACACAAAATTTTAATTTAAAGTAATTTGCAGTCATCATCATCAAATAAAACAAATTTTTTAACTCTTTAATTTAAAACCTTTTCCCCACAATTTAACTTGAAGAAGATATGAAGAAAAGTTAGCAATGTTTTATCGTTTCATGTATTTCTCACGTGTAAGAAATTTCTTTTATCTGTATAACAATATAGCTAGCTAGTTTGAAGTATTTTCTTCATAGCCTTTCATAAATGAAATAAAGCATTTATGCTTTTTGATGTAATCACAGAAATTATTTTTTTTTTTTGAAAAAAAAAATAATAGGGTATTTGGGAGCATTGATTCAAACCAATAATTTGAATAGGTTCTAGTTAAAACCATTATAGCTCATTTTTTTTAACACTGCAACTTATATTTTCTTGATATTGTAGCATATGAAAGCTTTATATTATAACAATCAAAAGTTTTAGTTGAAACTAAGCATGACAAATGTTGATGGTGGAATTTTGTCAACTTAACTCTCAAGAAAATCCTCACCATGATATTTACTCACTCAGTTTATATATAAAAATAATTACAAAAATAATAAAGAACACACAATTATAGTGGTTTACTAAGTATAAACTACGTTCACTTTAGAAAGGGTTTTCACAATTTTTAAAGAGTTTACACACAAAATGCTTAGAATGAAACTTAGGCCTTTTGGTGGGTCTCGACCCCCTATTTACAGCCTTTTTCAATAAGTGAAAAAAAATGAAATAATTAGATAAATTAATTCTTAGAATATTTCGAATATCTTTTATTCAAATTAATCTTGATTGGATTCTCCTTATCTGGCAGTTGACGTATTCCTCTAATTGTGCAGTTGACTCAACTTCTCTGATTAATAGGAATCTATTAGCTAACTAATCTAAGTTTGCCCACAGTCATTCATTGAACTTGGTTATTTTGTTATCTTGACTCCACCTTGATTGATCTTATCTCCATGCTTTTAAAGAGCCTCAATAAAGTCGCTCGTTAATGAGCTTGACCTCCATACTTGTACATTTTTAAGAGCTTTTACTAATCTCGACCATGGCTTAATGGGCCGCCAAGATTACCCACAACAACAAATACCCTATAATAAACATAGTTGAATATAATTTTACCTAAAACGAATAAGAATTACACTAAACAACCTTATAATAAAAACCAAAATAAGGTAAAATGTCTTTGAGTCTCTTAAAAAGCTTAAAACATAAATTAAAAAAGTTAATCTCATAATTATTTAATAGAAACAAAATAAAATACAAAAATTGCTTTAATAATACAAACAAATTAAAATAAAAATTACTCCAATAATTCATTTTAATATATTAAATTTTCTTTTGGTAGGATATAATATATTAAATTTAAGAGAAGTGCCATGTTACAAATTTGCTTTATAATATATAATTTAATAAGTTCATTTAAAAAAAAAATTAGCATACGTTTGACAACCGATTCTATATAGATAGAACTACTATAGTATAAAGCTTTCATATGCTATAGCGTAAAGCAAAAGTTGGCTATAGTATAAAGCTTTCACATGCTACTGTAAAATTGTTTCAATTTCTAATTCTAACTATATTGACAAATACACTCTTAAGTAATGACATGGTGTTTGGTGCAAGAGTTTCGAGTGGTTCAAACCATAAAGGAGGTTTAAACTGGCGTTTGGTAGAGTAATAAATGAGACCAGTTCAAACCATGAAGAAAGTTTTAAACCAATCGAAACCATCAAAATCCAAACTTAAACCACCCTCAAGTTCATGGTTTGAACTATTTTTTACAGTAAAAAGCATTCTTATTCTCTTTTTTTTTTTTTTTTTTTTCATAAACTATAGTTTTTTAAATACCAGTTCTCGTTTTGAACTTGATGTAATGTTTTATTCTTTTTTAAGCCTTTACATTATAAACATTAGTTCAAAACCATCATTTAAACTATAAAGTTTAACATTTATAGTTCAAACCATAAAATTTTATATCAAAACCCGCGCATTAAAAACCCTAAATTTCTCTCTCTCTTCACTCTTCTCTCTCCCTATCTCTCTCTCTTTCTCTCTCTCTCTTTGAACGAAGCAATAAACGCTTTAAGGTCTTAACAAGAGTAATCATTTTGTTTCTCTATTATGATGTCACCGAGAACAAAAACCATACACAAACTGAAAAATACCTCCTCGTTATTGTGATAGGAAAGCACATGAATCAAGGAAGAAAATGGAAGGAACAAAATGATTTAAAAAAATTCAAAGCTGTGCATTTTGGGCCATTAAAAAATGAATAGTAACTCTTATACACTATTAATTAAAAAGATTAAAATTATATTAAAATAAAAAAGTATACAAAACTGACAACAACAAATAAGAATGTAATCATTAAAAGAGAACCCAACTCGTTTGTTTGTTTTGTTTGTTGTTTAGACCCGTTTTTCACAAGGCATAAGCCTAACCCATATCGTCTGTTGTGGTCCGAGATAAGGTACATAGACCCAAACCACAAGACCGGGTTCTCTAAGGAGGACATAGTTTGGAAGGCTGCAGAACATGAATGGGCCTATTTTATTTAGTCCAACCAGACTTTCAATTCACTTGGAGGTTTTAAGTCCAATGGGAATTTAAATAAAATAGATACAGAGGAAATTAGAGTAAAACAAAACCAAATGGCCCATTTGAAAGCCTTAGCCCAATGCTAGGAAAAGCCCATTGTTTGGCCCACCTGACACATAAGCCCATCCAGCCCACTTGACACATCAGCTTGCCAACTTACCTGCTAGGTTAGCTTAGTAGTCTACCCGAGAAAGCTCGACAAGGCTATGTGACCTCCCGTTATAACGGACAATTGACCTCTTTTACCAAAGCAAGTCAAAAGGAAATACAATTCTAAGCTCTGATCTATACTTACAATGGCAATACAAGCCTTTTCCTCTTAGATCTTTTTATGGTAGGCCACCCAAAGTTGGCTTCCTAGGCCGGCTAGCAATTAAGTCTCCTGATAGTCCAATCCCATGTCGGACCCCAAAATTCAAAACCTAGAGAGAAAGTCAAACTTTCATTTTTTCCAGCTAGTTCGAAAGGAAGATCAAGGCCCATACTTCACCTTATTTAAACCCAAAAACACCACAAAAACTTTACTAAAACCATACTCTTTCACCCAAATAAGCCCCATAAACAAGGAGGACCAAAACCACCATTAGGGGGTTGCCACCTTTTCTCTCTATAAGTTTCTTGCTCTAAGTATTCAACTGTCCCACCCATAAAAGATTCTCTCTCTAGAAGCTGTTCCATGGGTAGGGCCACCAAACCTCACCATCTCATCCGAATATCTCACCCTAACTCAGTGGACACACTCTCACTGCTAAAGGCGTAGGAAATTCCTCCATAACCGCTCATGCTCCTCTCCTACACCACTCACACTCTTGGGGACCTTCTTCGGTAAAGTTCTCGTCTTTAACAGATTTGGAATTGCAATAGGTTTTGCCCTTAGACCCAATCGTTCTTGAAGTTAATTGGATTTAGCCTTAACCCAGTCAAGGCCACCACAAGGTGAGTCTAAAAGTCCATTTTGGCCTCTTCCAACATTGAAGCAGCTGTTGTAGACTCATCAGCTTCTATCACCTGATGTGCTACTACCTTAGCTCCTAACAAGCAGGACACTCTGAGCTAATCAAAAGAGGCTATAAAGTCCACATCCTCCATGTGTAAAGGCCCACGACGAAGAGCTCAACATTTGTAACTATCAAAAGAAAAGAAAAACATACAAGCATTTTGACCCACCAGTAGTTCCTACTATTTTAATTGTTTTAACTTTTCAATAGTATGATATATAACTAGAAATAGTTCAGCGATCTTATGTTACAAATTTTTAACACGTATAATCACTGACCGGACCATTTAAAAGTCAATTTGATTGTTAAAAGAATAGGCCCCTATTTAGTTCTGTGTTGGAACCAAAAAAATTAGCCTGAATAAGAAACTCAATCCAAATAGGTGTTTGAGAACCTACATTTAGAATATGATTTGGGCTAAAAAAACCCAATTCAGACCTTCCAATTTTGGATTCAAAGTCCTCAAATTCAATCTATTCAAACCATTACTACTTAAAAAAATAATTTTCTCTCTTTTACTTTATGACATAAACTCAAAGTGTCTGTTTGAGAGAGCTGTTGAAACCTTTCTAATGATTTGAACCGTTTTTTAGTTTAAATTTTGAAAGAAAAAATACTGTAATAAAAGTGATTGAACCATTTTTGCCAGACAAGCTAAAAGTTTCAAACTATTATCTTTTTTTGTTTCATTTATTGCATTCAAAACAAAAAAAGAAATAGCCTATTAAAACCTTTCATGAATATTAAGGTTATATTAGATTTGTTCGAAAACTATTAAATTTTTAAATTTCTATTTACCATCTGTCAAAACATAAAGTCAAATATTATTTTCTATTAAGATTTACACTTTAACATATCCAAACGTTAATTTAGATTACAGTTTTAAACTACATAGTTTATATTTTAGCTTCAAATTAATAAGTTCGAGTCACCATAATTTAAATTCGTGACAAACATACAAGCATAATGCATAAACCTTTTTCTTAAAGGGAAAGGGACAAAACTTAGGTATTCTTATTATGGAGACGATGATTTTGCTCTAGAACATGTATTTTAGTGGTTGAATTAAAATTTTAACGATCTGTGACTATCCAGTTAAAAATTCAGGTGTGTAGTAAAAGAACTCTTTCTAAGCTTAGACACATACTCTAATACGGAGTAAAAATGTTTTCTCCAGCACGAGGACTGCGCCCCTCCCCGGTGAGGAAAGAAAAACGACAAGTCGGTTTTGTAATTAGAAAAAACGATGAGCCGTTTCGTGACACAAACATACTGACACAGCGCAAAAACCCTGTTTTAGGAGGAAAGGGTCAAAAATTTTCTAGGGTTTTGCCGTTCTCTGTTTCCTCTACTTCAATCTACTAACCTCACTCCTCTTCTTCTACGCACAATAATGGCGGAACAGAGCGTGCCAGAACTCGCCGAGACTAACTCGGAGCAACCTAACTCGACCACCAAGGACATGGAGCTCGAATCCACTGACCCCGCCCAGGAATCGAAGGACGACGGCGCCGAGGGGTACGCCTCGGAGAGGCGAACGCGAAGCGCGCCAGAGAGCAGAAAGGCGGCGACGGCTTCGGCGAGGACAACAACGGCGTTTCGAAGAAGCAGAAGGTCGGAGACGAGAAGTCTGTTGAAGAAGAGCGGTTGGAGAAGAATATGCGAGAGGAAGTATGGGGTCGGGTGAGCCTGGGTCCGAAGAGCTTCGGGTCGTCGGTGGAGATGTTCGATTACTTCTACAAGTTTCTCCATTACTGGCCTCCTAATCTCAATGTTAACAAGGTATGGGCTTTTGGCTCTTTCACTGACTCTGAATTTTGGTTTGTTTGGTTGCTGAGAAAGACAGGTTAGAGATTGTAAAGATGAAATATTTTTGAAGTTTTTGATTTGGAATATTAGGGATTTTGGGGAAAAAGGTGGCTAAAATTGTTTGATTAACTAATCCACAATAATCACTTAATCATATTTATGTGTGTGTAACGTACCAATTAATCATTTATAGATATTAGAGATAGGGAGGGGTCAAATAATCATTTTTTCACTTCAATTGAATTTAGTGGGAGCGGTTACAACAATAATAATCTATATATTGTTTATATATTATTTCTATGCTTTGGTTACGGTTTATACTGTAAATCCATGACTGTTTATGTAACTCTATTATGGTTCCTTCTTATGAAAGTTATAATTGTATTATTGGCATTAAAAGACTGAGATCAATTACTAAATTACTGATAAATCCAAATTATAATTAAAGTTATATATATTTATAAGGCAATGAAATATCGGCATCACTACTTGATTGTAGAAATATATTAATCCCTTTGTTGATGCTAAGATTTTTTTATTCCCTTTTTGGACGTGTATGCTAAGCTAATTGAGGGTAGTTTTAGAGTTAGATAGAGAGTCAGTTTTATATGATGTTATACTTAGTTTGTTTTTCTGTAAGTTAATTTGTAACAGACTCTGTTTTTCCCTGCTCTCCTATGCTATATAAAGAGCATGAACCTGTAAATTTACCAGTTGTTGAACTATCAATAAAACTTCATTTTCTTCATTTCTGTCTCTAATAAGAGTCGCTATGAGACTTCGAGTACCAACTATCGGCCGAGGAACATTAGCCAGCCAAGAGGCGGTGAGGTCTCCAGCCCAAACCACTGGCGGCGCACAAAAAGAAGAGAAGAAGCCCTAGAGAAAAGAAAGCGTTTTTTAGGAGAGATTCAGTGGTATATAACTTGTATTTTAATAAAACCAAACTTATTTTGTCAAGATTAATGATATAGCCTAGTAATAATTCTACACCTGATTTTTTTTAAGAAGAAAAATTGTCATGTTGGTCTTTTTTATAAGGGGCATTTCGATCTTTTTAATCTAAAAATGTGCTTTAAAAAAAAGAAAAAGATCTACACTAAAAAAGGCTGCTCTTTTTTTTTAAAAAAAAAATTTATGTATTAAAAGATTAATAGAGTTGTTATTTAAAAAGATATAAAAGACATTTAGTTTAAGTTGTAAAAAAAGGGTTTGCAGCCTGGCCGGAGGGTATTTTTTTTGAAGTATAACTTACGCTTTTGATCTTGTCTAAGGTTTTAAATTAGCAATGAACACTAATTCGATTATACACAAAGTACTAAGGCTAAGGCATATATAATTTCATCTTATTTTTATTTTTTAAGCGATTCATTCATTCTGGTATAAGCATTTGCTTGCTAGTACTGTCTTTAATTGGTATTTAATTAGCATAGCATCCACTTCCAAAAAGAAAAAAGAAAAAAGAAAAAAGAAAAAAGAAGCTTAGCATCGACAAAGAGATTAATATATTTCTACAATTAAGTAGTGATGCTGATATTTCATGGCCTTACAATTATATATAGCTTTAACTCAAATTTGGATTTGTCAGTAATTTAGGGTGCGTTTGTTTCGTGATTCGAATCACGGTTTAAATCATTTTGCTACAGTATTTTCTTTCACAAAAATTTAAATCTTCATTCAAATCTTTTATTCAAACTGATCCCAGTCTTTTAATGCCAATTATACAATTATAACTTAACATTCATCAAAGGAAACTATTAATAGAGCCTCCAAAAGTTACATAAACAGTCATGGATTTCCAGTATAAACCGTAACCAAAGCATATAAATAATATATAGATGATTATTACTGTAACCCCCACTAAATTCAATTTAAGTGAAAAAAAATGATTATTTGACCCCTCCCTATCTCTAGTATCTATAAATGATTAATTAGTACGTTACACACACATAGAATGCCAAATTTTTTAAAGGGAAAAAAATTGAAAGAGGAGAAAAGAGAGTCCCTTTCATGGGATCACTATATATATATATATATATATGTATATATATTGCGGGAGTATCTTTTATCCTTGGCCGTATCAAATATCCTAGAGTAATGATCATCAAGAGTGATAAAAGATTGGCTAAATCTATAATCATTGTTTCAAGTGCCAGTCTAAGTTTTTAGTGCCCTATATACGTGGTTCTCATTATAACTCTGGATTTTATCCCATTTAGTCCCTATATATGAGTATCAAAGATAAACAAACAACTTTACAAGAAAAAATCCACGTGTCAACCATGCATCTTAAAGCTTCATATATATATATATATAGATTTGCTTAGCGTGAACAACTGAATTTTATCTTTGTCATCTCTGTTATGTTACTGAATATCAATCAAAAAGTTTCCCTTAAAAATGATCTTAGTTAAGCACAAGCCTCTCCACTTTCTTCCGAATTTTTTTAGTTACTTTTTGTCCCCTCGTCCCTCTCTTAAAGAGAGATTATTTCCTATTTATTGCCATTAAACTCCTACTCTCTCTCTCTCTGATATTCTGTTTATCTGCAATTGGAATAATCAATTAATGAATCTTGTAACTCTCAGAAATACACACGATAAAGCAATAAATCACAGTACCCATTCATGCATGGGATTTGTGGCGGCGCACTTACTCCAAAACATAATTTTTCCAGTTTTTACCATTTCTTCATTTCATATTTCTTTCATATCCATTATATATATCAATCTATATCTATATATACACACACATCAACGAGAGACTCTTTCTCTTCCCATAAACAAGCCATTCTCATCTCCAATTCACTTTTAATCCCATAATATTGCTCTACAATATTTTGTACTACTTCTCTTTAGATCAATATTACTTTATGGCAACTTATTTGTGGTCTAACCATGAAATCATGGCCGTGGAGGAAAACCCATTTATGTTTCCCATCTCTCAGTTGCCCCCACTTGATTTCTGGTAAATATATTTTTCATTTCATCATCAAGTATTACTCTTTTTTTCATCATGAAGTACATGTGTTATAAAATATACACGCTTCAATATGGTCTGCTTTTTGACATGTTGAACTTACGTACTGACTAGAATATTTGGTTCACTTTTTTTTGGTTCTGATTTTTTACTTAATGTGTTTGTAGTGGAGATTTGTATTATGACAACTTGGAATATAATTGGCAAAATGAATTGCCAATAGCACAAGAGAGCTTTCTTTATGATGCTGTTCCTCTAATGGAGTACTATCCTAGTACTACCTCTACCGTCTCTTTCTACGACCCAAAACTTGAACCCATATCAACTCTAATTCAAGGTGACGAATTTTAACTCTCAATTGGAAGAAATTGTTACCATGTGTATGTGTGTGTCTGAAGTGCTTTTCTAAAGAATGGGTAAACATGCATATATATTGCATATCATTTGTGTTAATATTTTTTTTTTTTGCTCATGAAAAACTGAAAGTGTATTTATATATATATATATATGTGTGTGTGTGTGTGTGTGTGTTACATAATCTTTGTGTTTATACATGCATGTGGCAGATAACGAATTTTTCTGTGGCAATGGAAATGGTTCATCACTTGGAGTTTGGGATCAAGATGGGGTTGTTGGGTTTGGGTCTGACATTATTCATGATCAGCAGAAAGCTATTAACAATCATATTAGAGAAACAGGAAAAGATCATTTGATGAACAAAGAAGAGAGGAAGATTGTTAATAAGAGGAGTAGATCATCACCAGAAGAGAAGAACAGCAGTAGTAGTTTAAAAATGTTGTCTAAAGAACTACTATCAAGGTACTATTACATGCCTATAACTCAAGCGGCAAAGGAACTCAATGTGGGCTTGACGCTTTTGAAGAAAAGATGTAGGGAATTGGGCATCAGCCGTTGGCCCCACAGAAAGCTCATAAGCCTCCAAACCCTAATCAAGAATGTTCAGGTCACATACATGCATGCATGCATACATACATACATGTATATGTATATATATATATATATAGAGAGAGAGAGAGAGAGGGCTCATGGCTTTTTTTCTTTTCCCCTTCAGGAAAAATGAACCATTATCTCAAACTGAAAAATTAAATCCCATTTATTGTTTTCTAGAAAGTAGATGTCGACCCTAATTATTTTAGACCTGAAATTTAGTATGCATATATATGATTTTTTGTCACGTATATATGTGCTTTCATAATACGTTAATGGTCTACTTTTTTACGTAGAGGAAAAAAAAATACGCACACACACACACACATATGTGTGTATATACAACTGTGTTTAAGGGATTATGGTGATGCCACAGGAGTTGCGGCAACAAGAAGGAGAAGAAAACGAGTCAAAGGTAAGAAATGCAATAGAGTTGTTGGAAAAAGAAAGGAAACTAGTGGAGGAAGTTCCTGACATTCAACTAGAGGACACAACAAAGAGGCTTAGACAAGCTTGTTTCAAAGCCAATTACAAGAAGAGAAAGCTGAGGAACCGTTTTGCTGGCAAATATTCATCATCATCGTCTTCATCATCATGTCATCATGAAACGAATATGTTTTGTAACAGCAACAGCAACAGCAACTATCAGATAATCGCTACAGATCAGGGAGAAAAAGGAGAAGAGGAAGAAGAAGAAGAAGAGAAGTCACTTTTATCTGACTTGTTTTCAGAAGAAGCAAAAGCGTGACGAAGGATGTATATTTAGTTATAGATATCATAGTAGTTTTTCTTGTGTGTGTGTGTTTTCTTTTGTGTTTTAGGAGATATATATATGTATACACACACACATATATGGCTTGATATATAGTTAGGTCCAGATTGTGAAAGTTTATACGTGACGGGGCAAGGTTGAGAGGGCTCTGAAGTGCCTTTATTATATGCTTATGTGGGCTTCTAATATATAGCAGCAATTAACATGCTTTTTCAATTGGTTAGGGAAGAAGTTCAAGGAGAATGTGTATGTAAATATGTCTTTCTTGCATTAATAACTTCACAAACTTGGCCAATCTATAATTGTAATTTCATTAACTATATCGTTTAAGGGGTGGAGTGGGGCAGGAGGGAGGAGGCGTAGTTTGTTTTTGTTCTTTGAATTTTTTTAAAATTTTTTTGTATGTATTTTTAAGGAAAAATTTTAAAAACGTTTGTAGCATAATTTTTAAAAAATTTTTATTTTTCAAAACAAAAATATTTTTATGTATTTTATAAACAATACTAAACGGTGTAACGTTTCAATTTTGCGGTATACATGAGGTGTATTTTTAGCCCAAAAAAAAACTGTAATTTCATACTTTCTAGAATACCAGTTAAAATACATCCAATGTATATTAAAACTTTTATAAGGTAGAAGAGGAGCAATAGTATACCGAAGCATAAGTAAGCAAAAAAAGTACTTAAAAAGATTTTGTTTACGAAAAAAAGTATACATAGACAATAATCAAGATAAAAAGTCAAATTGTATAATAATCATGATGATATAATTATCGCGTGAAACATTCAAATATTACAAGATAACAAAATATAACTCTATTATTTATTTATTTTTATTTTTATTTTTTGTAAAACTTGTAGACTTTTATCTTGCTATCCAAAAAAAAAGTATTTATGTCAATTTTGCCCATTATTAGAATAGTCCATGATTAACAAAAACACATATAGGTGCAAGTCTCATCAGTTGTTAAGAGAAGAAATGTTATTAGAAGCAAGACAACGCAAAATTTTAGTTTAAAGTAGTTTATAGTCATCATCAGCAAATAAAACAATTTTTTTAACTCTTTAATTTGAAACCTTTTTCCCACATTTTAACTTGAAGAAGATTTGAGGAAAAGTTAGCAATGCTTTATTGTTTCATATATTTCTCGCGTGTAAGAAATTTATATTATCTGTATAAAAATATAGTTAGCTAGCTTGAAGTATTTTCTTCATAGATTTTCATAAATGAAATAAATTATTTATGCTTTTTGATGTAATCACAGACTTTTTTTTCCTTTTGAAAATAAAAATAATAGGGTATTTAGGAGCATTGATTCAAACCAATAATTTGAACTAGTTTTGGTTAAACCATTGTAGGTCATTCTTTCTTAGCACTGTAACTCATTTTTTTTTGACACTGTAGCATATGAGAGTATTAAATTATAACAATTAAAAGTTTTGGTTGAGGTTGAAAATGACAAATATTGATGGTGGAATTTTGTCAACTTAACTCTCAAGAAAATCCTCACCATGGTATTTGCTCATTTGTTTTGTATATAAAAATAATAAAAAACACACAATTATAGTGGTTCATTTACTATAAGCTATGTCCACTTTAAAGAGAGTTTCCACTATTTTAGAGAGTTTACATATAAAATGCTTACAATGAAACTTAGGCTTTTTGGTAGGTCTCAACCCCTATTTATAGCCTTTTCCAATAAGTGAAATAAATAAAATAATTAGATTAATTAATTCTTAGAATAATAGGAATACCCTTTTTTTCCAAATTAATCTTCATTGGATTCCTCTTATCTCGTTGTTGACGATTTCCTCTAATTGTGTAGTTGACTCAACTTCTTTGATTGATAGGAATCTATAAGCTTCCTAATCTAAATTTGCCCACAATCCTTTATTGAACTTAGTTATTTTGTTATCTTGACTCCATCCCGATTGATCCTATCTCGATGCTTTTAAAAAGCCTCGATAAGGTCAGTCCTTGTATGATCTTGACCTCCATATTTGTGCAATTTTAAGAGGTTTAGCTAATCTAGACCATGACCTAATGGACCGCCAAGATTACCCACAAACAACAAACACCCTATAATAAAAATAGTTTAATATAATTTTACTTAAAACAAATAAGAATTACACTAAACAACGTTATAATACTCAATCAAAACAAGCTAAAACGTCTTTGAGTCTCTTTAAAAGCTTAAAACAAGAATTAAAAAAGTCAATCTCAAAATTATTTAATAGAAACAAATTAAAATACAAAAATTACTTCAATAATACAAACAAATTGAAATAAAAATTACTCCAATAATACATTATAATATATTAAATTTTCTTTTTGTAGGATATAATATATTAAATTTATGAGAAATACCACGTGCATGTTACAATTTGCTTTATAATATATATTTTAATAAGTTCATTTAAAAAAATTAGCATACATTTGGCAATCTTGTTCTAATTATATAGTTAGAACTACTACAGTATAAAGCCCTTATATGCTACAGCATAAAACAAACGTTAGCTATAATATAAAGCTCTCACATGCTACTGTAAAATTGTTCTAACTTTTAATTCTAATTGTGTTGTCAAACATACTCTTAAGCAATAACATGGCGTTTGATATATAGGTTTAGAGTGGTTCAAATCATGGAGGTGGTTTAAACTGGCGTTTAGTAGAGTAATAAATGAGACCAGTTCAAACCCTGAAGGCAGTTTTAAACTAGCGCTAAAACCATCAAAATCCAAACTTTGCCTTTCCTCAAGTTCATGGTTTGAATAATTTTTCATAGTAAAAACCATTCTTATATATCTTTTGTAAACTATAGTTTTCTAAACACCAATTATAATTTTAAATTTGATGTGATATTTTATTCACGTTTTAAACTTTATATTCTAAACACTAGTTTAAAACCACCGTTTAAGCCACATAGTTTAAAATTTATACTTCAAACTATAAAATTCTAAATTACACAATTTTAAAACCAAACACAAACTGAAAAATTCCTCCTTATTATAGTAAATGGAAAGTACATGGAACATGGAAGAAAATGGAAGGAAAAAATGATTTAAAAAAATTTAAAGTCGTGCGTTTTGGACCATTAAAAAAATGAACTGTAACTTTTATATACTATTGGTTAAAAATGATTAAAATTATATTAGAATAAAAAAGTATATAAAAATGATAACAACAAATAAGAATGTAATTATTAAAAAGAGAACCTACTTGTTTGTTCATTTTGCTTGTTGTTGATACTTGTTTTTTTGCAAGACATAAGCCTAATCTATATCCTTTGATATGGTAAGAGGTAAGGTACGTGGTCCGAAGCCAAGAGGCCGAGTTCTCTAAGTATGCCGTGGTTTGGAAGGCCAAGGAATATGAATGGGCCCATTTTATTTGGTCCACTAGATTTCAACTTGCTTGGGAGGTTTTAAGTTTAATTGGAATTTAAATAAAATAGGATAGAGGAAATTGGAGTAAAACAAAACGAAAAGGCCCATTTGAAAGCCTTAGCCCAACGCTAGGGAAACCCTGGTCGACCTGACACATCAGCTTATCTGGCCCATCTGACACATTAGCCCACTAGCTCACCTGCCAGGTCAACTTAGCAGTCCACCCAAGGAAGCCCAACAAGGCTATGTGACCTCTCGCCATAAGGTACAGTCCACCTCTTTTACCAAAGCAAGTCCAAAGGATTTACAATTCCAAAGTATGATCTATATCTAAAATGGCAAGACAAGCCTTTTCCTTTTGGATCCTTTTGTGGCAGGCTACCCTAAGCAGGCTTCCTAGGCTGGCTAGCAATTAAGTCTCCTAACAACCCAATCCCATGTCAGAGCCCAAAATTCAAAACCTAGAGGGAAACTCTCTCGCGACAGGAAGTTTCTCTTTATAACTTCTCCCGTAGGACTAAACCTGAAACTTCCCTTAGCTAGATACCTGAAGTAAAAGGCTCTTAACTAAACTAAGTCTCATTTTTTCTTATAAATAACCCTTTTCACCACTTTTAAAAAAGGCCAATCAGATCCATACAACTCAAACCATCAAAGCTAAGCCAAGACAAAATACTTCAAGCTCTATAACCACCACTCTCTCTCTATCTCTACCATCTTTCCACCTCAAAACTCCATAGCCACTACCTCCACTAAACTAAAACCACCACACTAACACCTTGAACTACCATTAAGCAACCTCAAAGCTCCTAAGAACTCTATTACTGACCTCAAATCATCAAGGGAAGATGGTTTCATGACCTAAACCAGCCACCCTTACTTGCCTGAAAACTCAAACTTCTATATTTTCTTGCGAGGCCTAAGGAAGATCAAGGTCTATACTCTACCTTATTTGAACCCCAAAAACACCATAAAACTTTACCAAAACCATACTCTTTCATGACCCAAATAAGCCCTATTAACAAGGAGGACCAAGACCACCATTAAATGGTTGCCATCTTTTCTCTCTCTAAATTTCTTGCTCTAATTATTCAACTGCCCCACTTGTAAGAGACTCTCTCTAGAAGCTGTTCCACTCGTAGAGCCACCAAACTTCTCCATCTCATATGAATATCTTACCCTAACTCAATGGACACATGTTCACAGCAAAAGGCATAGGAAATTCCTCCATAACTGCTCACGTTTCTCTCCCACACCACTCGCACGCTTGGAGACCTTCTTTGATAAAGTTCTCATCTATAATGGATATGGAATCATAGTTCGCCCTTAGACCCAACCGTTCTCGGGGTAAACTAGTTGGGGCCACTACAAGGTGAGCTTAAAAGCCCATTTCGGCTTCTTTTCACATCGAAGCAGCTGCGGCGGACTTATCAACTTCCATCACCTGATGTGATACTACCTCAACTCCAAACAGGAAGCACACCAGAGCCAATCAAGGGAGGCCATAAAGTCCACATCCTCTATATGTAAAGGCCAACGACAACAAAGCCCAAACTTTTGTAAATAAAGAAAATTATCAAAAGAAACAAAAAACTTACAAGCATTTTGGCCTTACCGATAGGCTTTGTTATTATAATTGTTTTAACTTTTCAATAGTATGATCTAAACTGGAAATAGTTCCACGTCCTAGTTACAAATTTTCAATTTGTACAATCACTGACCAGACTGTTTAAAAGTCAATTTGACGGTTAAAAGAATATACCTCTGTTACGTTCTATATTGGAACCAAAAAACTTAGTCCGAATAAGAAACTCAATTCAAATAGGTGTTTAGGAAACTTAATTTAGAATATGATTTAGGCTACTTTATGACATAAACTCAAAGTGTCTGTTTGAGAGAGCGGTTAGAACCTTTTAATGATTTGAACCATTTTTTAGTTTAAATTTTGTGAGAGAAAACCATGTAACAAAAGTGATTGGAACCGTTTTTGCCAACCAAGCCTAAATTTTCAAAATATTATCTTTTTTCATTTTATTTATTGAATTCGAAATAGAAAGATGAATAACCTATTAAAACCTTTCATGAATTTTAAGGTTTTGTTAAATTTGTTAGAAAACCATTAAATTTTTGAATTTCAATTCACCATCTATCAAAACATAAAGTCGAACAATATTCTTTGATCAAATTTATACTTTAACATATCCAAATGTTAATTCAGATTGCAATTTTAAACTACACAATTTACATTTTATGCTTCAAATAAAAAAGTTTGAATTACCATAATTTAAACGTGTGACAAACATACAGACATAAACATAAACCTTTTTCTCCAAAACTTAGGAATTCTTATTATACAAAAGACAATTTTGCTCCACTAGTAGAACGTAGTGTTTTTGCTGTCGAATTAGGATTTTAATGATCTCATCTATGACTATCCAAGTTAAAAATTCACAGTATATAATATAGAACTTTTTCTAATAATAGATCAAACAGTTAAAAAACTAATCTAATAGTTAAAATATTATATTCTACGTGTGGAGCAAAAAATGTCTTATCCGGCACAAGGATTCCTTAAAAAAAAAAAAAAATTCCTTGAAAGGAAGGAAAGAAAAACGACAAGTCGGTTTTGCAATTAAAAAAAAACGATGAGCCGTTTCGTGAGACACACTGACACGGCACAAAAACGCTGTTTTAAGAGGAAAGGGTCAGGAATTTTCTAGGGTTTTGCGGTTTTCTCTTTGTGCTTCTATCTACTAACCTCACTCCTCTTCTTCTGCACACAATAATGGCAGAACAGAGCGTGCCGGAACTTGCCGAGACTAACTCGGAGCAAGCTAACTCGGCCACCAAGGACATGGAGCTCGAATCCACCGAGCCCGCCCAGGAATTGAAGGACGACGGCGCCGAGGGGCACGCCTCGAACGGAGAGGCGAACGCGAAGCGCGCCAGAGAGGAGACAGATGGCTCCGGCGAGGAAAACGACGGCGTTTCGAAGAAGCAGAAGGTCGGAGACGAGAAGTCTGTTGAAGAAGAGCGGTTGGAGAAGAAGATGGGAGAGGAGGAATCGGGTCGGGTGAGCCTGGGTCCGAAGAGCTTCGGGTCGTCGGTGGAGATGTTCGATTACTTCTACAAGTTTCTCCATTACTGGCCTCCTAATCTCAATGTTAACAAGGTACGGGCTTTTTGGCTCATTCACTGACTCTCAATTTTGGTTTGTTTGGCTGCTGAGAAAGACAGGTCAGAGATTGTAAAGATGCAATATTTTTAAGTTTTTGATTTGGAATATTAGGGATTTTGGGGAAAAAGATGGTGAAAATTGTTTGATTAACTAATCCACAATAATCACTTTTTTTTGGAACTAGAAATATTAGCTATTTTTGAATATTGATTTTTTTAGTTTTCTCTGTGCTTTGAATAATCATGGTCAATAGTTCTGTTAGCACTTTCTGAACTTCTGGTTCTTTTTAGATTTTTTTTTTCCTTGAAAAGGCTGAAGTATTTGGTTTGAGATACTTTACGATTATAATGTGGGTTAATTGAATCTACTCATGTTTTAATTGCAAAGAAACTTTGACTGAATTCTTCTCTTATTTGTTATTTTGCAAACATGATTGTTATCAGTATTGTTTTAAAAAAATAAAGTTTGTGTAAATAATGAATATCACTATATTTGAGTGTTAAATTTTCAGGTTTTAATGTTTGAATGTCCTCATTTGCTGCCTGGCATGAATCTTTGTCATGTATTAAGTTGTCTCTGTTTGTTATAGAAAAATTGACAATAGACTCTGCGATAAAATTTCCTGCCGAGGCAAAATGTTTCAGTATCACTCCAGAATCTTGTACTTGTAGCTTGTGCTTTCTTGCAAGCTCTAATCATCACAAACTTGTAGCTAATATGTGTGTTGTATTTGTTCTATAGCTTTAGTTATAGACGGTTTGGTGGTACTTGAAAGAATGCTATACAATCAAATTTGCTTTCTATGCTAACGATCTTTGAGTTTGATAAATTTGACAAATTGGAGGTGTGGTACGTTTGCTTATCACGAGAAAAATGTTGAACAAATTTTCGAAATCTTTGGAACCCGACAGCTGAAATCATAAATTATGGCGTGTGAGTGCTGCAGTTTTGAAAATGCTGCTTCATTATCTTGTTAGCTTCAGGATTCTATGGATTGATATCTTTTCTTGTCTATATATGGCAGTACGAGCAAATGGTTTTGCTGGACTTGCTCAAAAAGGGTCATGCAGAGCCAGATAAAAAGATTGGAGGAGGAATCCACGCTTTTCAAGTACGGTACCACCCAACATTTAAGAGTAGATGCTTCTTCCTTGTCCGAAACGATGAATCGTATGATGATTTTAGCTTTAGGAAGTGTGTGGATCGCATTCTGCCCCTGCCAGAAGACATGAAAGTAAAATCCGATGCCAATAAAGCCTTAGGTGGTGGCGGTAATGGCAAGGGTCGTGGTGGAAGAGGTGGTGGCCGTGGCGGTTGGAGAGGAGGAAAATCAAGAAACTGAAGTATAATCTCTAGTTCACCAAGGCTGATATGCCGAGGGCGTGTGAGATTACTTCAAGTGATCAAAGGTTTGTTGAGGAGGAATCTTGGCCAGCTGTTTTCGATCCCCTCACAAGTATAAACTGCTGTAGTATGCATAATTTTGACCGCCGGTTTTGTTTGCTTGAAAATCGATCTTATGGTGCTGAATTTTTATTTTTGTGGTCGTCTGCTATAAGATATAGTTACTTCATTATTCCCTGCGGTTCTGGCATAATTACCGTTTTCAGAGAGGGTGACTAACCCGATTTTGATTCCATGTTCTAAATTCTTGTTTTAAATTGTGTCCAATCAATAAAAACATGCCACAACATGCAGATGAATTTTAATGGAGTCGGGCTGCAACGCCGCCAGACACAAATTAGTAGGACCCTAACCAAGTCCCATCAATTTGTGTGGTGGAGCCGTAGCCTGCCGGGCTAAATTTAGGTTTCTGAAGCATCTTAGACGGCGTGATTGCTGTCTATATAAATTTGGTGTCAAACCCTTCACGCATCATTATCTCTGTGGACATTGCTTGTATTCACTTAACTATCAATGGTCGAATCCACATCTGGAATTAATCCATTAAGAAAGTGAAAGTTGCCAAAGTTTGGACACGAGACATGAATTTTTGAACAGACAACGCATGGCCTGATGAATCAGGGCGAGAAAGTTGCAGATTTGGTTTAGATTATTATACACACGACATGAGAGCCAAAAAAAAAAAAACGAGTGAAACAGTTGATTTTTAAATCTTTTTGAAAGAAATAGTAGGTTTTGAAAATATTTATAGTAAATAACTTATTTAATGTGTAAATAAGAATTATTTACATTGAAAACAATAAGGTGAATAAATTATTTTCATCTTAAATCTATTTATTGTATAAATAAGAATTATTTATTCTTTAAGTAAGAGTGCAAATAAACTACTTACATCATAAATAAGATATTTACTATAAATATTTTTTAAACTTAATATTTATTATAATTAGTTGTAGAAAAGTGCTATTTATCACCATTTCAGGGGAAAAAAAAAAAGACAAACTTGATTTTCATTTTCACTAGTCGAATATACTTTTTGGTTAATTGGTAACCCAAAATGTAGTTAGTGTCACAGGTTTGCTGCCCTTGAATTATCTGGTTTCTGTATGCAAGTAGCAAAAAAAAAAAAAAAAAAAAAAAAAAAAAAAAAAAAAAAAGAAAAGAAAAAAAACATTCAAGCAAAAAGACTAAAAAGGGTGGCAAACAAATACAGAAAATTGCCTTCCTATATGCTGTCAATTGGCTAGCTCTTAGGTCTATCTAGGCTGATGTTGTCCATCATAAGAGTAAATGGCTGATTGTTTGTTAAACATAAATGAGTTAAATTTATTAAACGTTCTTATCTCAAAATTGTTCTATATTTAATCTTGAATTTCTTTGACATACAAAATTTAATCCCTTGGTTGAATTTCCACAAAAAATAGGGTGAAAAGTGTTGAAATATATGTGGTTATTATTAAAAAAAAAAAAAGATTGAATACTCTATCCTACTATTTCCTGCAAAAGGTACTCCAAATGTCCAATATTAGTGGAATTGATGCAGGCACTCAGGGGGAAAAGAGCCTTTTTTTTTAATATAACGGGGAAAAGATTTAATACAGTTGATTTTGCAATAAACTTGGTCACTTTAATGCATGTAGATATCGTACTTAGAAGCTGCTAATCTTTTATTTATAAAAAATAAACAAAATTCTGCTAGTTTTATTTGTTAGTAATAAACTTTAAAGTCTGAACAATTTTATCAAATCAATATTAAGTCTTTCTAATGAACTTTTACTTTCCCTTTTGCAGAAAATGATGAAAAATGGCATTCGTCTATTTTTTTTTTTATAACTTAAATAATAATTTGTTAACACTTTTTATGCAAAACCTTAACAGAACGTAATTAAGGGTTTAAATTTGAGACGTCAAATAATACCATGCTTTATTTGACATATAGGATTGGATAAGATAAATATAAAATCTGGATTAGTCTAGATAAAACTGGATAGGAGAATGCTACTTCGTATAATGTGTTTGGCAAATTGTTAGATTAAATGTCCAGACAACAATTTAATATTTGGTGCATTACCAAGCTCAATTAAATTAAACTCAATTTAAATAAAATAATGATGGAAAAATGACAAATCTACAATAAAACTTAGTAACAAACTTGATAGATCAAAATTTAAAAACATTATTACAAAAGAAAAATATAATATTAACTAAAATTAAGCACAATAATTTCTTAATTTTTTTTTTAATTCCCACTTGCTTTTGCTTCTCTTCTCTGTATAAAACAAAGTAGTCTGGCACTATTGGAGGGGCTGTAATGGCAGAGATCCGGGGCGGGGGTACGAGACTATGCTCATTGGGATGAGTGTCTCACAGACGTGATGGTTTGTGGGTTGGGACGGCAAGCAACGACGATCCCAACTCGAGGCAGTGAGCGACGAAGATCTGAGCTTGAAGGTTGCTGGCAATATATATTCAAGCGTGATCAATTGTGAGCAATGATCTAGTAGGGTGTGCATGAACGATCTAGTTTGACGGGCAGGGACGGAGCCAAAAATTATTGCCAGTGGGTGTTAATAATTAAAACAAAAATTTAATCAAAATCAATATATATCAATGCATTATAATTGTTGCCAGACGGGTTTTCATGTCTTGAAAATGTTTCATTATAATTTTATTATCAAGACTATTGAAAATGTCTTTCTTAATGTATATAAATAAATTATCATTCATAAATTGATCTTCTATTTGATTACAGTCGATTTTTTTCAAAATTTATAGCAAAAAATACTCTTTCCATTGTAGCGGTAACAACGGGTAGAATTAAAACCAATATTAGAAGCTGATAAATTAATAGATATACAATATGTTTTCTTGTCTCAACCAATTTTTTTTTTTTTTTTTTTGCAAGATCGTCGATATTTTTTAATCCCAAAACTGCTCACTATTATGCATATCAATCATGCAATGAGTGTGGGCTATTATTAATTATGTAATGCTAAATCCATACGCACACACATATGTATATATAACATTTCAAAAAAAAGAAAAAGAAAAAGAAAAAGTCATTAAGCCGCCACTAGGCCTATGTTAGCTCTGTGCGTGAGGATGGGCGAGTTGCAGGTAGCAACATTGGCGAGCTCCAACAAGGCGCTGGTACATTTGTGGGAGGAATAAGGTTGGGTTGACAACGCACTCTTTTAATTAAAGTCTTAGACAACTTATCTTAGAATAATACTAGAGGATACTAATAAAGTAGGAGTCTTATATATAAGACCTATAAGTGAAGCTAATTTTTTATTAATTATGATGTTTAACATCGATAATACTTCAAGCCTTTTCTGATACTTTTATTTTTTTTTAAGAATAACTAATCCTACATTTGTGGAAGTATTTATTGCCATCGAATAATTAATTTGGTCAATCATTGTCACTAAATATGGATTTGTGACTGTATATTTTAATATTTCGAAGTCCAAATTCGATGTATCAAATATAGGCTCGAGGTTTATGAAACAATTTCAGTACAAGGACAAGTTCCTATGAGGAAAAAAAAGTTCAGTGAATTTAGCTTATCTAGGCCGATGATGTGCTCATGCTGATTAGGAAAACGTGTCCCCTGGAATGAGACACCACTTGGATGGATGATGATAACTTATGTCTTTTATTATTATTGCTTTTTTTTTGAAAGAAAAATGATTTCATTCAGACCAAAAATTTAATACAAACAATAGGCATAGCCGTCAAGAGACCAATACCATTCATACAAATATGACAAAACATATAAAGAGGGAGAGTGTTAGAAGTTCAATGGAAGTATTTCGACACGGTCGAAAAATGAGCCTCCATTATGCTCTTTTAGAACCCATAGAATCGAAGGGAAATTCAATCGATTAAAGGTCACAACATTGTTATGACACAAAGGTCACTACCTACACTACAAAAATAATATTGCAAAGAAAAAACTCTGTAGATTGGAAACAAATACATGTGGGAGATAGAAAGCCGTCTCCGTTATTACAACTGCGACAAAAACCAATCACATAAACAAAAACAAGTGACAAAGACAAACTCGACCATTATTGAAATAAAATCAAAACTTCAAAAGAAGCAAAGCGAGCAGACTCGCCTCATGTGCGCAACAGGAGGCAAACTCCAAGAACCACCAAACTTGCGGTAAACCATTGACCTGCAAGAGACAAGCAATCGCAAAGGGAAGGATGACATTGACGATGAAAAGACTATGAACAGACGCAGTCGTTGCCTCTACCATGGCTAGGCACACCTATGGCCCTAGAGCTGCATCGCTAGAGCAAAGCCCCTCATAGCAGGACAGCCACCCAATAAATCACGCCAAGCTAGAGATGACCAACAAAACACCGCCAACGCCATGCTAACCCTCCTAAACCACCACCCCACAGTACAAAAGCCCCAAAGGGCGTGGCACCACTGGACACCAACACACTTAGTGAGAAGCCCTGGAGCACAATAGATTTACCCCTCCATCCTGTCGACAGCTGCCTCAAGAAACGCCTAGATTTTGGAAGCAAGACACCACTAGAGCGTCGCTATGAGACTGAGTACCAACTATGGGCCGAAAAACATTAGCCAGCCAAGAGGCGGTGAGGTCTCCAGCCCAAATCACTGGCGGCGGATAAAAAGAAGAGAAGAAACCCAAGTTACTGGAGAGAAAAGAAGTTATTGGAGAGAAAGAAAGCATTTTTAGGAGAGATTCAGTGGTACTATATAACTTATATTTTAATAAAACCAAACTTATTTTGCCAAGATTAATGATATGACCTAGTAGTAATTCTACACCTGATTTTTTTTTAAGACGAAAAATGTCTTGTTGGTCTTTCTTTAAGGGGCATTTCGATTTTTTCAATCCAAAAATGTGCTTTAAAAAACTAAAAAGATCTACAATAAAAAAAGCTGCCCTTTTTTAACAAAAAAAATTATGTATTAAAAAATTTATAGAGTTTAAAAAGATATAAAAGACATTTAGTTTAAGTTCTAAAAAAAGGGTTTGCAGCCTGGCCAGAGGGGTTTTTTTTTTTTTTTTTTTTTTTGAAGTATAACTTACGGTTTTGATATTGTCTAAGCTTTTAATTAGCAATGAACACGAATTCGATTATACACAAAGTACCAAGGCTAAGGCATATATAATTTCATCTTATTTTTATTTTTATTTTTTAAGCGATTCATTCATTCTGGTATAAGCATTTGCTTGCTAGTGCTGTCTTTAATTGGTACTTAATTAGCTTAGCATCCACTTCCAAAAAAAAAAGAAAAAAAGAAGCTTAGCATGGACAAAGAAATTAATAAATTTTTTACAATCAAGTACCGATGCGGATATTTCATAGCCTTATAAATTATATATAGCTTTAACTATAATTTGAATTTGTCAATAATTTAGCAACTAATCTCAGTCATTTAATGCCAATAATACAATTATAACTTAACATTCATCAAAGCAAACGATTAATAGAACCTCCAAAAGTTACATAAATAGTCATAAATTTACATAATAAACCGTAACCAAAACATGTAAATAATATATAGATGATTATTACTCTAACCTCCCTCCACTAAATTCAATTTAAGTGAAGAAAAAATGATTATTTGACCTCCTTCCTATCTCAAGTATCGTTAATTGGTATCATTAATTGGTACGTTACACACACATAGAATGCCAAACTTTTTAAGGGGAAAAAAATTAAAACAGGAGAACAGAGAGTCCCATTCAAGGGATCAAAAAAAAAAAAAATATATATATATATTTATATATATTAGGGGAGTATCTTTTATCCTTGGCCGTATCAAATATCCTAGAGTAATGATCAGCAAGAGTGATAAAAGATTGGCTAAATCTATAATCATTGTTTCAAGTACCAGTCTAAATTTTTAGTCCCTAATATGAGTATCAAAGGTAAATAAACAACTTTACAAGAAAAAATCCACGTGTCAACCATGCATCATAAAGCCTCATATATATATAGATTTACTTAGCGTGAACAACTGAATTTTATCTTTGTCATCATTGTTATGTTACTGATTATCAATCAAAAAGTTTCCCTTAAAAAATGATCTTAGTTAAGCACAAGCCTCTCCACTTTCTTCCTAAT